>VYZS01050539.1:69771-91948 GCA_013400695.1 Neodrepanis coruscans
ATCTTCTTGATAAGATGAGGAGGAGTTAGAAAACCCCAGTAATAACAAAGGAACCAAAAGGTCTGGAGAAATGAAGGCTTTAGTTTGTATCCTTCCTTCAGCTTCCTTGAGATGCTCAGTGAATCCGCTGCCTTGACCTGCTCAGCTGATGTCAGGATGGCAGCAGTCAAGCCATGCTGGAAAGACCTGGGATGGAGAGGTCTTCACTCACTTCAGTGAGTAGTCTGAAACTACTCTCTACCTCACATCCTATTCACACAGCCTGAGATGCAAGCTTTTCACAATTTTGTCTGAAGAATAATAATTTCATTGTGTAGCGCTGGAGTTAAAAGAGGAAACTCAGGAAATGAAGGTGGTACTATCAATGCCAAGCTGGAGGAGAAAGGAGTTTGGCTGGGCAAGGGTGGCTGCAGGTTCTTAAGGCACCCAGTGCCCTTTTCCTCCCAAATCTCCTTCCTTCAGGGATCACTAGTAAGCAGTCCCAATGTTATGTATGAGCCCTAACTGTGTTCATTGGAGTCTCCTACAAGGATGGTAGCAGCTCCCAGCTGGTCAGAACATGTTGGAAGGCAGTTGCGTCTGTTTTCTTCTCCAATGAGCAGAGAGCAGCTGAGAAGTAAGAGAACATATCACTGCCAGCTGAGCCTCAACATGGGTCTGCCATAAATTGATTAATTCACTGGAGTTTGTGGGTCTTGAATGATTAGTATAACAACTGCACTGCAACCACTCACAAGGTGCTAAAACAATTGTCTGAAAAACATTATTGTTCTTCCTTTGAGATCTAAGTTTGTTGTTCCTCAGACAGAGCTAGATGAGCCCAGGCTAAAAGAAGATAATTTTCTACTGTTTTTTACATGACTCTACTTTACCATGGGAAGTACCTAAAATGCAGTGTTGTAACAATTCAAATATCTGTGAAGGTCTTATTTGGACCAGCAGGAGACTATGGAAAGTCAAATAAAATAAGCCAAGATATAATATAGCTGAGGAAAATTGGCTGTTAAAAGTCATGTACTTAGCTCTGAAGGAGATTAACACTGAAAGAGGATTTTGTTCAAAATATTTTTATGGGTTTTGTACATTTAATGACTGCTGACCTTTTTAGTGTACCTATGCAAATGTATATGTCCATGTCAAGGAGGTGCAAAACCAGCTGAGCATTTATTTATCAATAGAGCTATCTGCCAAAATAAATGGAAGAATTTTCTAGCAAAAGCAGTAATTTCAGCAAGATTGTTATCTATCTTTCAATCTTATCTATTAAATAAGTTACATTTATAAAATATAACTTTTGTAAGTTGATAGAGTCATCTTGATTTATACAGGAAAAAACGTACATAGAAATCACACCTCTTCAGAACTGAAATCTCTGAGTATTCTCTTCAACTTTTACCTTTTCTATATTTTCATTGTATCCCATGTTTAATTTTTTTTTTCCAGTCATAGAGCTCTGTTTCACTGATGGTTTCACCACATGTAGAGGCTGCTCTGTAATGCTGACCACCCTTGTCAACGTTTTTTTTCACAAAAGTAATTTCAGATTTTAAAAGTTAAAGAATTTTCATTTGCATAAAATTGATTGTTGAAATTCCTCTTGATTATAGAAAGCTGGGTTAGAGATTGGCTAGACAGNTTTATACATCCATAGATTAGCAGGAATTCTTACTAAAAATAAGAATCCAATAAACATAAATAGGCAAAAATATATATGCACGTTGTACTATGAAATTTGACACTGTGTTAGAAGCACTAAGCACACAGGGAGAGTNAGAAAGCTGGGTTAGAGATTGGCTAGACAGACTTAACACCCACAAATCCATACATTCTGTTGGGATGCACACACACTTGCTGAAAGACCCTGCAAAAGTTTTGCTAAACCACTCTCTGTCGTCTTCGAAAAATTATCTCCAAATCTGGAGATCCCATAAGATTTCTGGACCATCTATGACAGTGCTTAACCTCATTGGAGGAGGAAATAAGTCCAGTCGAAATTTCCCATGTTGCAGCTTGTGTCCATTGCCCCCTGTCACTTTGCTACAAACTTCAAAGAAATGCCTTCCTTTTTTGCTCTGCATCCTCCCATTAGGTAGATGAAGATCAGAGAGATACCACTGATCATAGGTATTTATTTATGGTTGCATTGCCATAGCTGCAAGTGCTTTAGATTTTTTATTTTATATTTGTAAAGTAGCTTCGTCTTCCTCAGAATACATGTGTCTCAGCCCCAAATACTATGAAATTTGAAGCTCAGACATCACCATGCTTATAAATGAAAAAAAAAGGAAAATAGTCTTTCAGATTCTTTCTCAACAAGTAAGGATTGTAGGGTAGGAACCCCAGAACAGCAATTTTTCTGTTTAGTCCCCTTGTATACAAGACAAAAAGTAAAATGTAGGCTGCTCTGGAAGGCTACATCTAGAAAAAATTAGACTGAAGGATAAAAGAGAAATATGGGAGACCCACACACCACTTAAAAATGAAAAAGAGCCATGTCACCTCACCAAATGTAGCTATTAGTCAGCCACAGCCAGACATTTCTCCTGTTGATACCCCTTAGGTGGGAAGTTCTAATACTGCTTTTTCTACATATATATATAGAGGGACTTTGTTTAAATATGATAAACTTCTATATAAGTTATTATTACTCACTAGTGATAGTGTACTTCTTCTGTCTGAAAAAACATCCTTATAGCATGATAAAGAAAACATTCTATTAATTTTAATTAATTAAATTAATTAATTTGNCTATTAAATTTCCATTACCACCATCTTACTGGTAACAGGTATGCTTTGGATGGATGCATGATTCATGAAAATGAGCAATTAATTATAAAGGAGTGTCTCAAGATGCACTTAGAAGATGTTATTGTAATTATGTACATGCCACTTCGAAGTGAATAACATCAGCAGTCTAATTATCCCATGGAAAAAATTTTCTATGGTTTAATCTAAGAAGTACCTTGTATTGAACTTGGTAGAGCCTGGATTCTGGGTTGTAAGTATATTTTTCTATTAATCTTTAGATAAATCCTTGCATAAGGCACCCAGATGCCACACATAACACTAAGAAACCTGCATCTTGGAAATGTTTATCAGAAGCAGAGAGAAGATGGAAAAGTATTTGAAATTCACTCATTCTGAGTATTTTAAAAATATTATGGTACTTCAATATGGTATTTGTGCTACCTTAATACAAGAACTTAAATATATTGTGCCTACTAATTTTAATGCCTGTGTGATTTGCACTGATTAGATATCACATCACTACTCTGTACTGGGATGGGAGTGAGAGGAGAGAGAAAGAGAGTGAGAAAGGCATTTTGCAGGTGGCATAATTGCTGGTACCAAGTGGAAGCTACTCTCAGGCTCGTGTGTTATAATGAGACAGCTAAGGTTATTGTGCAGCCATGGATTTTGTGCAGCACAACAAAATGTGGAGGTGCAGCACAATCTATGTGGATCTCTAAATCAACCTTAGACAATGTTTTTTTTGAACATGATCATTGCAATCATCTAATGGACTTTTATTTTATTCAGTAACACCAGAGGACAACCCTGGAACTGTGGTCTGGCATTAACAATGATGAAATGGTGATTATTTCCTGCGGTATCACTAGGTCAATTAAGGACCTTTTGGATTGTGGAGAAAATAGTTGAAGGCTGAACAATTGTCCCCTTTATGATGTGAAGCGTTTTTCTCCTCACACAACACTGTTGTGTGCTATCAAAGTATACACATGGAAGTAAACCTTTTGTTGGGGCTGAACATCTTATATAATGAGCTTAATTTTTGTATCAAATGGCTACTAAATGTCATCCAGAATATTCGAGTGTATTGAATATTCCAGTAAATGCCGAGCCCATTAAAGAATATCCAAGAAGTAGTAGGGAAATGCACCTTATTGAATATTTTACCATTAACATTGTGAAGAAAATATATGACTGAAACAGACATAGAGAGTTCAATTTGATTGAATTTTCAGGGTTGAGGAAGCCACAGCTCATTTCATCTTTCTACTTTAATGTTTGGAGCATTCTGATTTGGTTTCACTTAACAGTTTTTCTGCAATATACTAATTTTTGTCAGTACTGTCCATCATCATGTTGTTCAGATAAAAAATAAATATCACTTTGTAATTCCACTTAATAGTATTCTAGTGTTCTTCCCAGGTTTGAGTCCATTTAGATGGATCTGATTTTTTTATTAATGACTTTATAGATTCAACAGTCTTGCTGTGAGTCGGACTTTGTTACCACATCTAGATCTCCAAAGAGATTATTTGGTTCCATGATCTTGTTTTTCATAATTTTCTGTTTCTGAATTTTCTAATTCTAAGATGCCAGTCTTGCAGCAACGTGCAGTATTTTGTCATCTTCACTTAGAATGCAAAAATATCAATTTAAGTATACACTGCATTTTTTAGTCATTCAGAGAAATATTTTAATACTGCTTAGGAAGTAGATTATAGAACAGTCCTTTAAAGACAGATAAGGAGTTGGTCTCATAGTTTGAACTAACTAAAAACCAGAAACCACAAGATTTCATGTGTTTAGCCTCGTGATTGATACTCAGCTTCTGCATTCAGAATTGAACAACGACAATGAATGGACCCTGCCACACATTTTCTTCATTGTATTTCTTGTTTGTGTATTTGTACAAGTTTTACCTAGAGAGCACTTTTTCTTTTTAAGGTGTTTACTTTCCCTCTGTTGAATGCTTACTCTTTGGAAATTTAAGGACCCTGAAATTTTCACTATTAATGTGAAAAATATATTTTTGTTCTGGGATATCTTGCCTCACCCACAATCTGGTGGAGTCCAGACTCAAGTGTAATGGAGTATCTCCAGGATTTGCTTATGAGAGTGTCTATTAGTACCTTCACAGCTTTGCTCTTATTTACAACTTGTTCGTCATTTGCTGTGTTATTGCAAATTCCATCTAAATCTACCAGAATTATGTAAACAACACAAGTAATAGATGTAAAACCAAAGCTAGTACTATAGCATCTAATTTCCATGTTGGTTGTACTCTTGGAATGTCATGAAGAATGGGAAAAGACTCTGAGTTTGATATACCTTACATCTACATGTATATACAGACCGGTATACTGGATGTTTGAATTGCCCTGACCAAAATGTCTAGTGCCACTTGTGATATGAAATTTTCTGCTGGAGAGTAGTTCAGAAAGGCTCACATCTACCCTGGTCTCTATGTCATGTTAAAACCATATGTAGATATCTCGGATATTCTTGTATTATACTGTTACCTGACATTTCTGTCTGCACACCCAAAACAATCCCTTTTCCTAAGAATTAAGATTCTATTTTAGTGACTCATGTTATAGTCAATCCAGTCCACAGAGTCTTGACAGTAATTCATCTTACTGTCTAAAGAAGACACTTTGTGACTTGCCAGATTATTTGCAGAGTAAACTCCTTGCTCTGTACTAGCTCAAGACAGATGCTTACGCACAAATGTTCAATTCAGTTTCTTAAACACATCCATCTGGTCCCATTTGTGATGTCCAAAAGCTGCACACATAGACTGCAGATGCAGCTTTTAAAGGTCTAATATCTCTTGGAAGTTATGTGTCAGACCTGCCCACATGCAGGTATTTCCAGTACATTGGAACATCTCAGTATCAGATCCCTACATTTTGGCAGATGAGACCTAGTCCATGGTATCCAATAGGTGAAAAAGTAGTTTAGACTCGTGCTGCACATGTAAACATCTATGTGCAAATACCAAAATTTGAGCCTTATATTGTGGCCTACTGTGTCAGCATAGGAGAACTCTGGAAAACTAAAAGTATGCCCGACTCATGTTCACATACCTCTGACTGTATCGTTTACCAGCCCAACTCACAAATTTCGAAGAGGTAAAAAATTAATCAGAGAAACAGGGTTTCCATCAGGCTCACAGCATAATGCCAGGTGTAATTGACAAGTTCATTTTTTTACAGTTATGAGCTCAGTTTATACAAAGTGAAAGTTAAATTTTCATATATGTAAAAGAAATTCTAAATAAAAATTTTAGCTAGTACAATGCATCTATGAAGAACAACTTAAGGAGAAATATTGAACAATTCAAGTGCACTGATTGAGACAACTAAAAGATACCTACTGATTGATTTTTAGTACATCCAAAGATCCTGCAATATGTGAAAGATATTTGGAGAATCGTTTCTGTCCCCAGACTGCATAAGAAGAAAATAGTAGACAATGATGAAATTGTTTTGAAAGTAGATGTGCATGCACTAGCTTTGTCTGAATTCAAAGCCAGCATGGAGATGTGCTACTAATGAATCTTACTATAACCTGTTTTTCAGAGTGACTTAGTTATGCTCAGCCACTGACGAACAGCTTCTCATTTTGAAATGAATCTTGACCTTAAACCATCACCACTTACCTGTATTGGAAGGCAATAGTAATATACCCATCATATTCCTGTAGCTCATGTTGCTTACCAAAGCATTATGAATACCTATACAAACTATGTCCACTATGTTTATGAGGTGACCTATTCAATGCCTCTTGAGCAAGGATAGATTTATGATCAGAATGAGCTAATCAAAGATAAGTTATGTCATCAGCAATTCACATCTTCAAGGCTATGTAAAGAAAAATAAAGATGACAGAAGAGACTTCAGAAGGACAGGATGGCCATGAAAGTATAAGAACAGGATAAAACAAGAGGCCCTAAAGGGAACTTGTAACTGATCAATTACTGATCACTTAAAAAAAACCAAAACCAAATCTTTGAGGCTGGATAGAATCATATTCAGGGTATTACTTGAACATGTATAGAACTATGTAGCATCTGATTACTGCCCATAACTGGCAGCATAGGTAGAGCCATCTTTACATTGAAGATAAGAAAGCCATTAATTGTAAATGTCCTTACTTGAGAACTTGATTTGCAAAACATATCACTCTTATATCTAGTGTTGCTTTATATGTAAGTATTGTTTTTATCATCAGAGGGAAATATATATTTTATTGGTGCTGCTTGTCTTAGCCTTCAGTTGCTTTGTTTTATCTGAGACTCTGCCCTGGAGGTATGGTGTGATGCTATGTCCTACAGATATACCCTTAAATTTGTCTCTTTTTGTGAAGATAATAAACTGTCAAGAAGGTCAAAAAATGTAGGGTGATGTAGGATAGCATTTTTTTCTCCAATAGGAGACTCATGTGTGGCCATTATGAACATGACTGGTCAATATTCTCTGCATTGAGTGGAAATACAGACTTATTTTTTTAATAGGGAACTTTGATTTTCTGAAAAGTGAGAAAGTAAAAATAAATTGAAATCTGGCATAAGAAATTTTGCTTAGATTTTGCACAAAAGCTGTGAATGAAAATGAGTTTCTTCTAGTGTTGCTTCTGAGTGGGAAAAAGTCCCTAATCTAATGATAATCATATACTGGAAGACTTACCCTGGAGGCTGTACATAATGAGAACACTGTATGCTAAATTTCTTTTTATTCAGTCAGTTTATAAGATTAGACCATGTCATAGATTAGGTCATATGATGTTACAGTTCTTTCTGACTTTCTTTAAGGTAGTTCCTTGTTCCCACTCTCTCCTTAGAATTTGTTTATTCAGAAATCATAGTAAGCAAATTTTAACTGCTTAAGAACTCAAATGTAATTTAAAACTGGTATACTGAAATATATTACATCAGTTTAAAAATTGTTTTAAAAACTGTTATGGGTTAACTGGGGAAAACGGAGGAGGGAGGTGTCTTTTAAAACTTTATTTTTGCTTTTTCCTGAAAGAGAACAAGCAAAATGGGTGGACCCCTTGCGACATGACAGGGGCAGCAGTGGAGTGGGAACATGAGTGTGAAGCGCGGTGGGTGGAGATGGTGCCGCTCCTGCAGCCCCACCAGGCATGGATAGCGCAGGGCTGGCCTGACCCAACCCATGCTCACTGCCGTGATAGGGCTGGGGCCAAGAGCAGCAGCCCCCCAGTCTGTGCCACTGCCATGGGTGCTGCATGTGGGTGCAGCGGCTCCCTACCTGCTCCATGCTGCCGCGGGTGCCACTCCCATGGCTCTCCACCCACTCCATGCTGGCGCCACAGTGGGCACGGCATGGCTCAAGGTGCACGTGCAGCCTCCTTCTATTGTGGTATAAGGCACTGGTGGCACAGGCAGAGCAGGCATCACCTTGGCAATGCATGAACCGATGACAGGCCCCTGGGTCTCTGAAGTGCTGGCGGGGTGAGCCTTTCCACGGGCAGTGCTGCCCTGGAGTGTTTTGGCAGCAAATGCTGCGATATTGCCTCATAGTGAAGTCTCGGAGAGGGAGCAGCACCCACTGCCATGTGACACCAAACCAGGCTGCCGACCAAGGGAGAAGTGGCATGTACCGGAAGGGGAGCACAAGAAAAGACGAGAACAGACACACTATAAAAAGAGCAGAAACAGAAATCAGCTCTCTCTCGGCACAGGCAGCAGTGCGGCGTCACCACAGCTCAGGCAGTGCTTGCAGAAGTCCATGCAGTTCCACATGGCAGTGACAGCAGTGTACTATCACTTCCCTTTGAGTCCCCTGGGGTTTCCTTTCACTCTCTTTTGGTTTTCCAGCAGCTCTGGAGTGGGAGCCTGCTGCATCACCTCCCCAGCACTGTCCATGCAGCAGCATTCCTTCCTCCCCCTCTACAGCCCAGCAGCCAGTCCAGAGCACCAAAAGGGTTATTTCTTTTTCGTGTTATTATTGTTGAGTCATACTGGTTCATGCGTATAGTAGTTTCCACATTTTATAACCCATTTATTTAATCAATTCTTTGTTGTCATCTTCTCTATTACGTCTCTGATCTCTTAGTAATGCCCCCTAGTGTCCAAAACAAGACAAAGATCTATTTTACAGTATGGCGAAAAAAAAGTCCATCTGCCTCAGTTCCAGTGTCCTGGGTCCTTGCAGAACCAGCAGTACACTCTTGCTGCAGGAAAGGCTAAGGTATCCTGGCCTACCTTGACAAAGTATTGCAAACACGTCACAAGAAGTGATCCTTCCTCTTTATTCAGCACTGGTGAGGCCCGACCTGCAGTACTCTGTCCATTTATGGGCTCCCGAGTACAAGAGAGAAACATATTGGAGGGACTACATTGAAGGGCCACAAAGGGCTGAGAGAGCTGGGACTGTTCAACCTGGAGAAGAAAAGGCTAAGTGGTATCTCATTAATATATGTAAATACCTCAAGGAACAGAAATAGGTTCTTTTCAGTGGTGCCCAGTGACAGGACCAACAATAATGAGCACAAGTTGAAATACAGGTGTCACCTGAACATCAGGTAACACTTTGTTACTGTGCAAGTGATTGAGCAGGCCCAGAGAGGTTATGGAGTTTCCCTCCTTAGAGGTATTCAGAAGTCATCTAGACATAGCCCTGGGGAATGTATTGGCTGTAGGTGGCCTTGCTCAAGCAGAAGGGTTAGACAAGCTGACCTTTAAAGATCCCTTCCAATCTCAACCATTCTGTGATTTTGTGTTTCTAAATTGTGTATCCACATTGAGACAAATTCCCTTTGATTAATAAGTTCAAATTGTATTTTTCTTCAAGATCTGTCTTGATCCTGTGCTAATTCCACAAAGAATTGAAATATAATTAATCACAGAAATGTATTTTGTATGTAAAGTGGGACAAGATGATAAAACTCACATGTAGAGTGATATGAGCATTCCAATGATGGCAGCAACTCTAATTCCAGACTGAAAGCTAATGTTGAATTGTTCATGTATCATTTAATTGCCTCAGTAGAGAATCTGTGTGACTGAAGTAAGCTTAACAATATAGTATGAAGAATCTTCTCTCACCTACAAACTTAGTGATAATGCCAGAGGCAAATGATCCTCCTTTGATCATTGAAGGTGCAAACTACCTATGAAGGTCAGTGCTTTCCAGTCCACTAACTCAAGGAGTTTTTTTGGCTCCTTGAGGGACATAAGTGCTTTATGGCTCTAGAATGCACTCTTGGTATAGCCAGGCCTTTAGTTTGGTGAGACTTACATAGTACTAGCACAATATGAATAATGAAAAAAACAAGCAGTGAAGCCTTACCACATGTTCTTCAAGCAACACCAACATATGAGTGAAAAACAATTTCTGCATACCGCATACTAGTTTTACTTGCCATAAGCTGCCCAAGGAGATAACACTTCATGAATTTCTTAGGAGTTTGTATCCTATTGGTGGAGGAATAAATGAGCCAAATGCATAATTTTCTGTAGTAATTCAAGTAAAAAAAATGGCTTGTATATGTCAAGAACAGAATATCTATAAAAGCATAAGCAGTTGCCGACTCAAATCCTACCAATGAGTTTCACACAGTAATGTGCAAAGTTTGTACCTTTGCTGTGAAAATTTTCCCAAAGAAATAAAAAGAAAGGAAGAGTGGTATTCTTGAATTTTCCATTTTCCTTTGAAAATTGAGTGCTCATGTCTATAAGATTTTCACAAATATTGACCTAGTTTCATGCTGGAATTTGTGTAGTTCTCTGATTTCAGGCATGAATTTAGTCTCAGTCAATACATCTGTGCGTATACAGGAAGCTAGTAACTATATTTGAGTGTTTTGCTGAATTAAGGTCACATAAAAACAAACCAACAAGAGTCCAGCCTTTTGCAGGTCTTAACCAGGGGCTCTCTAAGAGCTGATATTGCTGGTGCAGCTGACAGAGACAAGTCAGAAATTGAAAAATTATAATTGAAAGCTTAACATTTTAAAAAATAAAATTGAACAAAATCCCTAAGGCAGATAACTGTGGAAACAAGGAGTTGAATACATGATTCTGTTTCATCAGTGAGGGCAGCAGTAAAACTATAAGCCTTATGCTGGTATGGCATAGCATAATATATTAAAAAGAATTCTAATGTCTTTTTCTCTTTCATCTTTTTTTCATGTTTTCAAAGATAAGCACTGTATGAGATTAATATTAGAATGACAGGGACACTAAATTGGAAAATTGTTGGGGGGTTGAAATACCACGTTTCGGAATTTATTGAAGGGATGAGAAAAATAAAACAGGAAATGGCATATTTGGTGCAGTAGAGTGGTGAGGTTCTGATACATCAGTATCTAGGTTAAAATAATCAGAAAAGCTAAGTAGAAATTAATAATCCTACTGAAGAACTTTTAAAATATTTATTTTATTTATTTATAATTCTAGGAATCTATATATTCCTAGAAAAATTAGAACAGTCATAATAATTCAAAGTAATTGAGGAAAATCTTTCAAATAAATCAGATCACCTTTGAATAAACAAGTTTGACTCTTTTTATAGGTTATAGTAGTTTGTTTTTTTGCGCTTTCTTAAACAGTTTTTGGAGGAAGGTGCTATTTTAGAAGAATTCATAGAAATAAAGGAAGATAACCACAAATGATGGAAGAAAAATAAATAGTGGGGCCAAACAAAGGAACATACACCTTACTGTATGTGACAGCTCTTGAAACTGGCTGTGAGGCAGGCATAAGGGTGAAATAATATGAACCATACTCTGCTGTGTGTAGATTATTAATTTCTATTCTAATGCCAGAAAACAACCAGAAACTCAAAAGGTAATTCAGCTTAGCTTATAAATATCTCACCTTCTGCTCATCATCATCAAAAGTTTATGGCATTCTCTCTGCCCTTTCTGCTGACTTACACTGTGTGTAATATATAGGTGTAAAAATATGCTCACATGTATTCAAGAACTTTATTATTGGAGTTCTTCATGGTCAATAATTTGTAACAAGTTTTGTAAGCTCTTAGGTAGAAATTCTCTGAGGGCGTGAGTAAACAAAAAGAAAAATTACTTATGAAAATAGCTAATGAAATCTGAAAATACATGTATTTCATTAATATATTCTGAATTTATGTATACATACATGTACATATATACATGCTTATGAGCCTTGATGGTGTTTGACCAGACAAATGCAATACTGAGGACAACGCCACTGAGTTACTCTATGCTACAAGTTATCAAGTGTCATTAGTGCTGCTGGTTAAATTATTCTCTGGAAACCTGTTCTTGGCTGTATTTAAGTCTATGTTTTTTTGTTCCTGTTTAAAAATATTATGTAACATTACTCTCTCCTTCTGGCTGATGTATTCATTATTCAGACAGACAAAATTAATTTTCCAGCTATGTATTCTTTATAAACTATTTATATTGACTACTCAGTGAATGTGATACATCTCATAAATCAAATTATATATTTTTTCCTTAATTAGATGACTGAAACTTTTTTAAAAATGAAGACTAATAAATTGCAAGTAGTGAAGGAAAAAACATAGCTAGAGTGTATTTTTGAAACATCCTTTTTTATGCTTAATTTTGTAATGCTTTAAGGTTTTATGAATATTTTCATGAATAAATAACTACTCATAAATAACTCATATAAACTAGTCTATAACAGTAGGATGTCTCTTCTGCATAGTATTACTGAATTAGTTCATTCTACATTTGATCAATCCAATTTACACACAGAGAATGGAGTTTAAATATCCCAAACCTTTTGGCAAATACTTTTAAAATTGTGGCAGTGGCATCCAAGGAAAGTTTAGCAAGACAAAAAAGGACTACCTTTGCATATTCCTACTGTCATTTTTAAATTCTCACAACTTCACATTCAAAGTTCATAGCACTAGAGTTCTTTTCTAAGATGTCTTTAACGGGTGCATCTGACCATCTTAAAGTACCCATTAAAAAATTGACACAGTGGTGTCTTTGGCATGTTTGGTGTTTGTTATGTTTTGGGGTTGAGTTTTGTTGTTTTGCTTTGATTTGGTTTGGTTTGGTTGTTTTTCTTTTGAATGTGAATTGCTGGACTACATAGGATGGTACCTCAGAGCTGTTCTTGAAATGCTGCATCAAAAAGTAGCACTGCTTCCAAAAATGGAATAGAAGTAAAAGAGAAGGAAAAGTGTATGTCTGTAAAATGCAGTTCAAATATTCTTTTCTCGACTAGTTCCTCACAACTTCAAAGATCACTTCTCCTTCCATTCAGCTGTGGTTGTCAGCACAGGTAGAGAGGTCAGCGAGAGTTGGGAGGCTCACAAGATTCTGAAGACAGAGTTCTCAATACAGACAAGAATGGATCCCTGCTGATGCAGCAGAGAAGAATCACTTAAATTTTAATGTGTCCTATAATAAAACCAACATTTATTTCTTTTAGTTATTTTCCCTATGTAACTACCTGTCATAGAAATCCAGTTGTGTCTCCTTCATAAGGGAGACAAGAGAAGAAATGCAGTTAGATATGTTACTCTATTTAAATTGTTGGGGAGCAGCTAAATATTGAGATAGCAGCAGCTATACGAATGCTTATACAGATAAATAAGTGATACTTAAAAACTTTTCATGATATATGATTTTTTTCGCTTTAACAATAACACATCTGTATTCCCTCCTGAGAGTTATAGATTGTAAGAGTTGAGGGTAGCAGAGCTCTTTGACCACAGAGTAAAATAAGTAAGGTTTTAAAAGTACAAGCTGTCTGCTAACTAGACATAAAACTGATTAGAAAAACACCGGACAGGGACACAAAAACACACTAGACATTGAATTACAAAATTGTTTTGCAGCAAATTGCTCTTCCAAATATATTTACAGGAGACTGTAGATAAAAGAGAAAATTGTTTCATTGAAATTGCAGCTGAAAAGGGATAGAAAGGATAAGAGAACAGCAGATTTGCTGAACTGGTGGGGTGGCTTATATATGTCTTTTCAGAGAAAAATGAGGATAACACACAAAGAAAGACAAGAAACATATTTCTTGATATAGCCAAGAACAGAGGTATTAGACACAGTGTGGAAAATAATAGAAATAGTGTCAGATATAAGATAGATGACTTAGCAATTGGTAAGGTTTTTGTTTTCTTTTTATATACATGTTATATTTTCAGTACTTCAGAGTACTTCAAAATCCTTCAGAGCTTTCACTAATTTAAACTTGATGAATATTTACACCTGTAATAATGGTTAAATTAAAAATGTTATAGGCAAAAGATTAACAAGGATTATATACATAAGAGATCCTTATGAAATTTTACAAAAATAATAATAATAAAATTACATGGTTTTTATTTGATAACATTCACATATAAATTTTATTTGCCAGGATCAGAACAAAATACATCTGCAAAAGACAGTACAACACAATGCAGTATAATCCTAGATTCTTTGAACGAATGATTTGTTGAATTAGAACTGCAACTCATTTTGTTCCAGTGTTACTCAACTTATTCTTCTGAAAGATAGTAAGCCCATGATTTTGCTACAAGTTTATAAAATAAATATGCAAAATTGAACAGGCAACAATATCTTCCTACTAATCAGATAAATTAGGAAAATGGAGATTAGCGCTCTTAAATAGAAGTACATGAGTTCAGATACAGAAAAGAAATAACTCTAAAATTCTTTAAATATCTTTTTTCAATGTCTTTTCTTGATATTTCTTAATTTGATTGGTTGGTTGGTTGATTGTGTTTTGGGTTTTTTTTAAATTTTTTTCTCTGATAAAATGAAGCATGAAAAATACTTGTGGTTGTGGAATAGTGTCTTAAAGTTCAGCCTAGACTTGTAAAAGAAAAATTGCTACAAGTATAGGAGCAAAAGATGGTTTGATGGTTTCAACTGCCTCATTCTCTGAGAAAAAAAATTAGAAAAAGGTATGTTATTTAGACCCAAACTAGACCAGCTTGCACAGTATAATCAGACATATATCTCTTGTATTATGCTTACTGATAAAGCAGCCCTTGATTCATTTCTCTTGCAGTAGGACACCCTGATAAAATGATATGGAATATGTTATTAAATAAGATAATGAAAAATATCAAACAGATATGGATAGGTTGAAAAAATATTTGCCAGAGTAGTATTTTGTGCTTTTTTTAATATGTATCTGAAACTTTAAGGTTCTTACATGTGTCATTAGTAATTTCAAACGTATGTCCAAACACTGCTAAAACAGGTTTGATACACTCTTTTTCTGTTGTTTTAATATACCTGTTATAGCAAGTTCAGTATTAAAATCAACCTTAAAATTTTTGTTTTATCCTTATAAACAATGCTAACTCATAAAATACGAAAAGTAATGTGAACTCTAGAGCGAGTATTAACATTCATACAAAAAATTTCATCAAAAAGAAATAAACCCCCTCCTATATACAGTTTCAGACATGGTTATTTCCAAAATACTGTGTCATCATCTACATTCACATGACAGGTTAAAAATGTCAAAAGATGCATAACTTTATGTAGGGCTGTTTTAACACCTTAATGGATTTAACTAGATTTTTTTTTTAAATACAAACTAAAGGGTGCAGTAAAGCGAAGAACTTTGTCTGTAAGTTGCACGATGGTCTCTGCAAACTATAAGAATTTTGCAACTTGTGAGATTCTGAAAATTTGTGTCGGGATCATACAAGGATGAAAAGGGTGTGCTTCACTCCGGGTTTATTGGCAGATTCTGGCACAGATTCATGATGTTGCTTGTCTGAAAAGTGGATGCCCTCTGTTGATTATCAATTTAGAGGACTCTCATTCTACAAAAAGTATTGGTAGTAAAAGTTTAAAGCCATCATGTGGGGAATGAGTGGGCAACTGCATGGGGCTAAGCTACTGGCTGGGGTTAATGCACAACACCCCAGAATAATTATTTTTACAGCTTCCATTCACACAGAGGTCAGAGATTCCTAAAGCAGAGAAACTAAACTCTTTAAATTTTGGGGGGGTTTTTTTGTTTGTTTTTGGGTTTTTTTAGTTTTTTTAATTTTATGAGTTTGTCCAAGAGTATGGATATTTCAGGGCTACTGTTTGTTGGTGTCGATGCCTGGCTAAAGTCAGTATCTGGTCCCTGTCATGACTTCCTGGGCAGTCAGAGGAGCATTTGGAATCATGGCTTTCCTCCTATATTGGGATTTGTCTTTTTCTGGCAATCATGTCAAAGTAGCAACATCTGTGGGGATGCTGTATGGTCATGCTGTATGGCAGATCTAGGTAAAGTGAGGGGGTCACTGTAAGTAGAAAAGTGTGTAGATGCATACAGATAGTTGGAGACCTGTTAGGGCTTGTTGAAGAGCAATGGGAATTTGAAGGGCAAGTAACAATGTAAACCAGATGCACTTATATTTTTCTGGAGTTAAAGAACCTAGGGTGTCAACAGGAATAACTGACAGTTGAAATGGGTTTCTATAAGATGCTGTTCTGGGGGCATCTTTTAAAACAAAAGTAAGAAATCAATTTTGCTGAGCTGTCAGCAAATATACAAAGATAAGAAATCTTTTTTTGTTGGTTTTTTTTTTTTCCCCCATTCACATTTTTGTCAGAAAAGTACATTGCTGGCATATGGATGGCAATCCTGTTTTCCCTACATGGACATTTATTTCTCCACATAAGTTTTCACAGGGAAGCTGCCAAGGAGATAGCTCATAGGCCTGATTAGTCAGTACAGCATGGAACATAAAGGTATGACCATACCACAGGTCCCTATAGCTGATGTTCTTCTTCTGGGATGTACTTTGAGAAGAATGTAAATAATATTCTTCCTATGGCCTATGCTCCTCTGCCCTCTAACTTAACCAACCTCTTGCTCTTCCTTTGGATCTTTTTCTTGACTGCTTGTACTACTTTTAGACCTTGATGTGCAAGCGAAAACTGAGCCCACAACATGATTTGATTTTATAATATATTGGGAAATTCTATTTTATTGGGATAGAAATGTTGATAAGGAACAAGGTCCTATGCTATTTTTCATCTTGTAAAACTAAAATTACAAACACATGGAACTAATGCATGATGAGTCAAACTATGTTAAACTTCTGTAAACAAACAGAAAGAAATATTGTCCCTAAATACATGTAGTTCTTCTCTCAAAAGTTTTTACATTAGTAAAATCAGAATAACTTCATGGAATCATTCCAGATTTATCTGTGCCTGAGGTCAGACCAAAGGCCTGAAGTTGTTTTAGAGCTGCACACTACACAGACCAACTGTCTGCAGTCTACAGAACTCTGTTGGTTTAGAATAGCTGATACAAATGTTGCAGGCTTTTATGACAAAGAATAATTTGTTTTATGTTCAAAGACTTTATGAAAATACAATATACAATGAAACATGAATAGTCATACAAATTTCAAAGAGAAAAAAAGCAGAAAAACTCTCAATAAAGATTTGGGCCCCTGAAGATCAGATTCTGAATAGTTATCCAGATTATCTAAACTGTTAAAATCTAAGACCTTGCTGAACAGATGGTAAAACAATTTTCCATGACTTCTCATTTCATTTTTGCAGAAGCAACATAATAAACTAGAAATAACCATGTTTCCTTTTGTTTCATTTTCTTGAGAACTTCTGAAATGGGAAGGATGAATCAGAGTTTTAAAATAGTAGTTAGATTTGCATTTGATTACAAATATATGCAGAGCAATAAAATGAACTTAGAATACCCTAGATACCATTAAAGCTTAGGAGCAGTCACTAGCTTGTAATATTTGCAACAGATTATGGATGAGCAATGTATAAAGGTATTTCCTCTGCAAACTACTTGAATTTTCTGATGACAGCTATGTTTTATTAGAGATAGAAAATAAAACTCAAAGACCTGTCTCATTTTAGGAGTGGCTACCTAGTGAATACTTCTAGTGAATATTAACTTACCAAATTACATGCTTTATTTGTCTCAGAAAGAAATTAGGAAATTGAACATAAATCTTCTAGTCTTTTATTTAAGATGTTTTCAGTGCAAAGGAGGAAGGTATCATTAAGAGTAAAAATCAAACTATGTTATAAATTAAGCTCTAGATTTACATGCAGGGTTATGCAGTTCTAGTGACTCTTCTCACTCTTCTTTTGCCTTACTATGGCACCTTGAGAAAACAAATCCTTTATTCATTTTGAATTCTGCTGCCAGCTTTTAGTGAAGATAGATTTAACTGGGATTGTGAGGATTTTCACACCACTTTTCCCACATATCCATTATTTCTTCCTGTGGCTTTTCAGGGTTCAGTGTCAAGTACTCTCTCTGGTTCCTAAAGCCTGTGAGAAGCCAGGGAAATCCTGCCTCTGTGTATATTGCTGAGAAAAGCATGTTCCTCCCAGCAGCACTTGCCTGTTAGTGAACAACATTTGTGTAGTTCTGCATCAGGACAGTCCTCTGTCCCAGACTGAAATGCCCAGAAAGAGGAAAACTTAGTCACAGAATCACAGAATCACAGAAATAACAAGGTTGGAAAAGACCATTGAGATCATCNATTTTTCCTGCTCTTAAGAAAATAAAAAAAATAAATAATTTTTTTTTTGTTGTTTTTTTTTTTTTCCCCCATTCACATTTTTGTCAGAAAAGTACATTGCTGGCATATGGATGGCAATCCTGTTTTCCCTACATGGACATTTATTTCTCCACATAAGTTTTCACAGGGAAGCTGCCAAGGAGATAGCTCATAGGCCTGATTAGTCAGTACAGCATGGAACATAAAGGTATGACCATACCACAGGTCCCTATAGCTGATGTTCTTCTTCTGGGATGTACTTTGAGAAGAATGTAAATAATATTCTTCCTATGGCCTATGCTCCTCTGCCCTCTAACTTAACCAACCTCTTGCTCTTCCTTTGGATCTTTTTCTTGACTGCTTGTACTACTTTTAGACCTTGATGTGCAAGCGAAAACTGAGCCCACAACATGATTTGATTTTATAATATATTGGGAAATTCTATTTTATTGGGATAGAAATGTTGATAAGGAACAAGGTCCTATGCTATTTTTCATCTTGTAAAACTAAAATTACAAACACATGGAACTAATGCATGATGAGTCAAACTATGTTAAACTTCTGTAAACAAACAGAAAGAAATATTGTCCCTAAATACATGTAGTTCTTCTCTCAAAAGTTTTTACATTAGTAAAATCAGAATAACTTCATGGAATCATTCCAGATTTATCTGTGCCTGAGGTCAGACCAAAGGCCTGAAGTTGTTTTAGAGCTGCACACTACACAGACCAACTGTCTGCAGTCTACAGAACTCTGTTGGTTTAGAATAGCTGATACAAATGTTGCAGGCTTTTATGACAAAGAATAATTTGTTTTATGTTCAAAGACTTTATGAAAATACAATATACAATGAAACATGAATAGTCATACAAATTTCAAAGAGAAAAAAAGCAGAAAAACTCTCAATAAAGATTTGGGCCCCTGAAGATCAGATTCTGAATAGTTATCCAGATTATCTAAACTGTTAAAATCTAAGACCTTGCTGAACAGATGGTAAAACAATTTTCCATGACTTCTCATTTCATTTTTGCAGAAGCAACATAATAAACTAGAAATAACCATGTTTCCTTTTGTTTCATTTTCTTGAGAACTTCTGAAATGGGAAGGATGAATCAGAGTTTTAAAATAGTAGTTAGATTTGCATTTGATTACAAATATATGCAGAGCAATAAAATGAACTTAGAATACCCTAGATACCATTAAAGCTTAGGAGCAGTCACTAGCTTGTAATATTTGCAACAGATTATGGATGAGCAATGTATAAAGGTATTTCCTCTGCAAACTACTTGAATTTTCTGATGACAGCTATGTTTTATTAGAGATAGAAAATAAAACTCAAAGACCTGTCTCATTTTAGGAGTGGCTACCTAGTGAATACTTCTAGTGAATATTAACTTACCAAATTACATGCTTTATTTGTCTCAGAAAGAAATTAGGAAATTGAACATAAATCTTCTAGTCTTTTATTTAAGATGTTTTCAGTGCAAAGGAGGAAGGTATCATTAAGAGTAAAAATCAAACTATGTTATAAATTAAGCTCTAGATTTACATGCAGGGTTATGCAGTTCTAGTGACTCTTCTCACTCTTCTTTTGCCTTACTATGGCACCTTGAGAAAACAAATCCTTTATTCATTTTGAATTCTGCTGCCAGCTTTTAGTGAAGATAGATTTAACTGGGATTGTGAGGATTTTCACACCACTTTTCCCACATATCCATTATTTCTTCCTGTGGCTTTTCAGGGTTCAGTGTCAAGTACTCTCTCTGGTTCCTAAAGCCTGTGAGAAGCCAGGGAAATCCTGCCTCTGTGTATATTGCTGAGAAAAGCATGTTCCTCCCAGCAGCACTTGCCTGTTAGTGAACAACATTTGTGTAGTTCTGCATCAGGACAGTCCTCTGTCCCAGACTGAAATGCCCAGAAAGAGGAAAACTTAGTCACAGAATCACAGAATCACAGAAATAACAAGGTTGGAAAAGACCATTGAGATCATCCAGTCCAACCTATTACCTAACATCATCCCATCATCTAAATCATGGCGCTAAGTACCTCATCCAATCTCTTCTTAAATACATCCAAGGGTTGTGACCCAACCACCTCCCAGGGCAGCCATTCCAATGGAAAATTACTCTTTCTGTGAAAAAGCTTTTCCTAACATCCAGTCTAAACCTCCCCTGATGCAGCTTATGACTGTGTCCTCTTGTTGTGCCACTGACAGCCTGAGAGAAGAGACTGACACCCACCTGGCTACACCCTCCTTTCAGGTAGTTGTAGAGAGCAATAAGGTCTCCCCTGAGCCTTCTCTTCTCCAGGCTAAACATCCCCAGCTCCCTCAGTTGCTCTTCATAGGGCTTGTGCTCCAGTCCGTTTATCACCCTGGTTCTCCTTCTCTGGAGACACTCAAGCGTCTCAATATCTTTCTTAAACTGAGGGGCCCAGAGCTGAACACAGTACTCAAGATGTGGCCTGACCAGTGTTGAATACAGGGGAAGAATAACCTCCCTAGTCCTGCTGGTCACATTAGTCGTTTACAGATATCATGCTATATCTAACCTAAATAAATATTAGTGGTGGAGCCAACTAAATGCATCTAGTTTGATCAGGTTTTTTGTATGTACAATGTTTTAATATGGAATGGTAATCTTAGCATATAGGCTCTATGTTCATGGAAATACCCCCACCCTAAGTGGACAAGACCCTGAGCAATCTACCCTAGAGCTGACCCTGCTTTCAGCAGTGGATTAGACTAGATGGGAGCTCCCTTCCTACCTTCCTACCTATCCCTCTGTGATACTGTATAAGCTATGTAAGTCTATGCAATTCAACTTAAATCTATTTGTTCTATATTATAGATGTATTGTGAAATCTTGAGTTAGAGCTTTCTTTGGCTCATCCCACTTCTAGGAGCTTTATTGCATATAAATATAGTTTGAGCACATATTTTCCTTTTTATTTTTCTTGATCATTTATCCCAGCTGTCTAGAAAGTAAAGAAGACATTTCTTTTGCTATTGATGAGAACCTCCCTCTTTTGAATTCCTTTAGACCTTTGAGCTACTTTTAATCTGTATTAAATTTATTTACTAAAATATTTTGCAGTAGTGGGGGAAATCAAAGGATTAATCTTTAAGACTCTAATGAAACACCTGAAGGTGAAGATTCCAGCATGGTCCCATAGTGCTCAGATATTTTACGTCCTTTTTCCCTAAATAAGTTACGATGGAAGAAGATGCTAGAGTAAAATCCAGCAAAAGTTTATGGTGACACTGACATTGGGAAGAACAGTTTTCTTCTCATTTTCAGAGGTTTCTCTGAAAGACTGGAGAAGTTAACCTGCCTTAACCACCTTGCAGTACATATAAAACTGATCCAGTTTTTGGAAGACTAATCAACCTGGGAAGCAACTACTGCTTGTGACAGCCTCATGAAACAATCCTTAATGGAAACCTAGGTAACAGTTCCATATTGATATATATTAATCTATTGTTTAGTAGCAAATGCAGAGTATTATTAGCAAAGATAATTTAATGTCTTGTTTTATATTAAGTTTTCTAATTACTCCAAAGAATTAGGTCTATGTATAATTTTCATCTATTAATGAAATGAGTGATATTTTAGTAATTTCATAAAATGTGTGATTTCAAAGTTTGATTGAAACATATAAATGATACCTGTTGTAGCGTAAGAAAGTGAAAGTAAAACCGGTTTTTTTTCCTACCATGCAGAGGGGGGCCGGGGGCGCGCCCGGAGCCGGCGGCGGGGGGCTGCGTGTAGCGCCGGCGCCCACGTGGGTTTTCGGTGGCCCCTCTTCTCACCCCCCCCACTGTTGGCGCAGCATGGACGGCGGGCATGGCGCTGTGCACCGCCAGGAACCGCTGCTGGAGGTGCAGCCCCAGCCCTGATACCGAGCCCCAG
>VYZS01050545.1:5438-20401 GCA_013400695.1 Neodrepanis coruscans
ACATGGATTTTCAAAGCAAAAGCTACTAAGTGGATGAAAGAGAATAGAAAATTAAAGGCGCATGCATTCCTCTAGCAAAAAATCATCTGTAAATTTCTGTAGTGATTATTTACAGACTTTGACATTTGAAAACTTGCATATTTTCTTACTTGTCCAAAAATGGAAATATGCATTTAAATTAGTATACATGGCAGTAATAATGTTATAAGATGAAAGCAGTAAAACAAAGAAAACCATAAAAGACTGGCTCTGCTTGGCATAACATAATTGCCTCTAGTGGCAAAAGAAATAATATGTACAGCTAATAGAAACCTTAGGGTCTCTAGAGTATTATTAAAAAGACAGGAATTACAGGTGAATCAAGCCATACCTTCGAAAAATAAAAAAATGACCATGCTAATGCTTAAGTGCTAAGTATGTTATTTAGTGGTAGGTGTATAATTTAATGTAAGATATGTAATAAATATTATGCATTCATGATTCCATATTTTTCAAGGAAAAAGTAGTTGATTCTTAAAAAAGCAGAAGTCAATTTAAAAGGAAGGTAACCTGAACTTAAATCTTGTGAGTTATGTTTATTACAGAAATTATGAATGTTACAACTGCCTTTCAAAATTTTAAAGTAAGTACAATAGCCCTGTCATAGCATACTTTGAAATAATTTGTAGGAAAGAGTCCTTGTTAGTGTATTTGAATATAAAATAAGAATAACTTCTGATTATTTTGATCTCATATTACAGAATGGTGTGTAAACTAGAAGGTGGATAAACTGTTTGCAAAAATTGCTGATCAAGAAAGATTTTAGAAGAACCTTTTCTTCCTATCCTTCTTTTATTTCAACTCTTGAAACAAAGCTTATAAAACAATGAATGAAGTAAACAATTATGAGCTGAAATAGCTAGAATTTTATCAATTTAAATTTTCTTATATTTGAAAATACTGCATAGAGAGTAGTTGGTATATAGTTCAAGTTGGTCTCAGAAATTAGAACTGAGCCTTTAAAATATGCAAGTTTCTGATCAGATCAGGCTGGGAGTTGATTTAATTCTGACAAACTAATGTCTGAAGGTGTATACCCTAGGAAAAGCATTTATGCCTTCTTAAACTGGTCCTTTACCCTTTTTAGCTTTTGCATCTAAGGGTTGTTTCAGTGAAAAAAAGAAACAGTACTTGCTGCATTTTGTCATCTGGAAAATTACACTGAATAAGTTTTCTATGTGGGAGTGAGGACTGCTGATAATCATAGAGTATTTTCTTGCAGTTTTGAGGACGTGATTTTGATAACAAAGTTTATGCCTCCGGGAATATAGATGGTGTACTCTCTGCTCCAACCCAGTGCCTGCTACTAGCACCCATTAAGAGTTTATGAGTTTGTTTCTGAATAGTTTCAAGAAACTCTCCACTTTCTCTGGATTCTGTGCTGAAATAAACACATCCTGACTGAGTGGAGTAAATAGATGAGTAGCAACATCCTTCCATCCCTCAAGTTGTTGTCACTGCAGTAAACTCGTGGGTGTTTGCAGAGCAGCGCTGCAGTTTCTTCTAGGCACATTGCCACTCTCTCCGAGAAGCAAAGAAAAGGTAACTGATGTGGAGCTTATGTTTATTCTCACTCCCCATTTTATATTACTAGAGTCACAGTTCTGTTTCGTTAATGCTGGGCAGAATGTGACTATCTTTTCTGATGTGCCGTGTTTTGAAGACAGTCACAGGAACAGTGCTGAAAGTTTATGAAGGATCAAGTTAACAGTCTAAGCCTTTTATAAAAAAACTGATTCCATCAAAGTAAAAATAGGGTTTGAAAGTATGGTAGAAAGTTTCTAAAAATTATGTGTGAATTTTGTGTACTAATTCACTCAAAGAATTTGAGTTATTTCAATTGTAACAGGGATGTAAAAAATAAGTAAAGGTATTGCCAATATGGAATGAAGTCCTGGAGGTTATGTATCATATATGTTCCTCAACCATACTGCAGGACAAGAAAACAATAATATCTCTCTCCTATGTTTATATAGGAAATGTTCAGAAAGAGAGACCAGGTTTTGACTCCATTGCTCTTGCTCAGCTTTCTGCAGTTCTCCCTTCGGCTTGCAAGCCTCTCATGCAGAAGAGTAGGAATTCCTACCTTGGAGGACCCTGCAATATCTCTGCCTTTCACACTGCCTGTTCCTCATTTCCTCCCCTTTAACAAGAGTAGTGTGATTGTTAACAGCAAACAGAAGGTCTTAGCTACAGCCCATTATTTAGAAGAAAACATCTAGAAATATAGTCTGGCCTGCAGAAATGTCTAAAGACCACTTCCCTACTTGACTGTTATGTCTTATTGATGTGAAACAGGAGTTGATTGAAAGCAGAAATTATTTTTGATACAATATTTCTTCAAAGATGCCCTGTCCATCTTTTAGGGTATCCTATAAAAAGCCATATTGTGTGACTACATATGTCATCTAAGTAATTGATTTCTATAGAGAAATAAATAAAGCAATGACATAGTATGGTGTTAATTAGCACTACCATTAATTCATGTGGGTTTGGTTGTGAGAAACAGAGCTCACTAATTAAATTTTAATTAGTGTTTATTGGAGAAGTTAAAAGGTAAAATGACACAGACCAAAGTAACGGCACCGGGCATGGACTGAAGTTAACGCAACGCAACTCTTGTGAACAGAAGTTTTTATGTGGAAGGGGAGGGGATATTACAAGGAGCTCTTGGTATAAAAGCCCCCCTTTCCCCTACCCCTCTGGGTACCCGCAGTTCAATTTGGGGGTTTCTCTGAGTGGTCATCAGGGGTCTAAGGGTATAGGCTGGAGTCGTCTTTGTTAAACTTTTCCACTTCGGTTCCTGGGGCACTTAGGATTGGCTCTTTTGTTGTTGGGGTAGCTGCTGCAAGTTCTACACAGATACAGTTTGCCCAATCAGCTTCATGCAATGTCCACCTGCAAACTTTCTCAGCTCTTTGCAGAGCTAGCTGAGCTGCTGCTTTCAGCTGCAAACTTTAGCTCAGCTTCTGCACTAGCCTATAGCAACAGGACTCCTAACAATTCTAACAGAGGCGAGGGGAGGGTAGCTCATTACTTGTATTATTGAACAACGATGGATTTTACTATTGATTATTAATTATCAAAGCAAAATTTTATTAATGTGCTTATTTCTCACATTGGGGAAATAACGTGTAATTTTATTAAAAACTTTTGAGCATATAATTTTTCTTCTATTACTTTCAAAGGATATCCTCAAAGCAAAGAACTAGGAGGAGTGATGAAGAATAACGACATATAGTTTTCAGTAGTGGTTCAGTTTGCTAATTGTTTTGCAGCACTTCTAAGAGAAAACATTGGGATAAATGTAATGCTGTGTTCACTTTACCCGTTTCTGAAACTGGTCTTTGTGATAAATATAGGGGTATGAAAGCTAACCAAAACCATTGTTGGTTTGAGATAATTCTTGCTTAATTGATTTCTCATGGTTTGTTTTTAAATTGAGTCATCATTTCTAATAACCTAATAATCTCCACCTCCTTTTCTTACAGCTACTATCTGTGGTTTGGGATTTTTTTTTTTCATGGGAGGTGAGTGTTTTTTAATTTCTAATTTGCAGCAATGTTCTTGCTTTTACTCAAAACTGTTGGCACAATGTTTCCAACAGGTGGAGTTCCAGTGCACAGTGAGTCTAAGTTCCAGCAGTTCTCTATGAAAGGCATGTTGCCACAAGGTTGCGCTTAATTTAGGTGGTAATATTTGCTATCAGTAACACAGATACCTGTGTGCAGCTGTGGGTGGTCCCCGTATAACAGAGACCTGCCAATTCAGTAGCACTTGAGATGGGATCATCTGAGACACAGCTGCCACAAGATATATAGGCCTTGTGCTGCATGGTACTTCAGCGGATCCAAGAAAGACAGACTATGTACAAGCTGTATAGGGGATAAAATGGAGTCTGACTTTATAGCAAATTTATGTATCTTTTATAGTCCAAGGATTGTTTAGGTTAACACAGCCAATTAGACAAAAGGAAAGGTGGTCGTGTGTTATGCAGGGGTCAGTAAGCCAATGTCTTAGAGCCACAGCAGATCACGACATTGTTCGGACGTTGTGTCATATTCTTCTCCATTGTGTTTTGCTTCTTGCTGTCCTGCTTTTTTCTTCTCACACAGTAATACAACTTTATGTTCTGCTACAGATAGCAAGTACTCCAGAGCTATAGTAACAACTAAATGACTGCTAGAAACTCAAGGAAAGCTGGATGTATATCCAATGAATCCTGCAAGTGAGAGATTTCCAATGACAGTGAAAAAAAAATGCATGTTCCAGTATTCCGATATGGTACTCAATGTTGTTAATTCTTGTCCTTTATCAAGTTAATCAGGTTGCAGACAAATATCTTACAAGACAAATGATTATCCCTCTCAGTAGTAACAGACATTGACTGAACATAGCAGTTAGTTAAAAAACCTCTAGGCTGATGTCTCCTAATGTAGCTTAGTGATTAATTTTTAGAGGAAGAAAGGACACGAGTGCTGTGCAAAGGGTTGAGTGGTTAAAAATGCTGTTAATCTCAGACCGAATATTTTTCCTAACTGAATGCTCTGTTGAATAAAGTACATGGTTTGAATCACTTCATTCCATATGATATGCAAAGGAAAACAAGATATTGCAACTTTCTTAGGCTAATGGACTTTCATTGAAGAAAGGTCAGCTGTATTAGGAAAAGGTGGGAATAACTTTAATAATTGTTACCTTCTAGCCTGATGATTTTCAGTAATCAGTATTTAAGAATTGTTTTTTTTTTCTTTTAAAAGAATTTCCCCCTTTTTTAGCTAGTTTCATGTAATAGCTCAATGTTAGAATATTTATTTTTCTAGAACGTATCAGGATTTGTACCCTGTATATTAAATAAAGAAAATATCAGATAGGAGTAAAAAATAATTAAAAAGTATGAAAGGAAAATGCCTTCCAGAATTCTGAAAACAACTTCAGGTTGTTTGCTTTTTAAAATCTGATTTTAATGTAAACTTAGGTGTAGTTATTTGTAAAACAACAGCATGACAGTTATCTGTGTTTGAAATACAATATTATTCTCTCTACAAGGAATTTGCTTCTAATACCAATTCCATCTAATTGATAATTGATAAAATTAATTTAATTAAGTTAAATGAAATATTGAATAACTCTCCAAAATGGCTGCTGCTTATTCATTATTTATTGTAATTCTGTTTTCTGTTTCATACATGGACTTTGCTTGATATAAATACTCTAAATAAAAATTCTCTAATGATCTTAAGGGGAATTATATTAGGAAAAGGGCTTAACACCTTATTTTATTGAAATGCACAAGAAAATGAGCCATTGACCTGTAGTCAATACAGTTATAATGGAAATTTGGTATAGCTCTCTGCTGTTCTACTTTCTGCCTATTTAGAGCTGACTTTAGTTCTTGTAGCCATAGAGTAAAATTTAAAAATCATGTTTCAACTCTAGTTTATATGTTGTTAATTTTTTTTGACATTAAATTTTTAAATCAATGTATTGATGCATTGGATTTTACAAAAAAATATATTCAAGGGCACTGATCACCTGATCCACACAGCAGAATTTTCAGGAACTTAGCATATTGTTTCAGCATCTTTGAATGAAGGACCCCACTCCTCCAGCAACATCTGAATGCTGGTTGTTTAACAGAATAAAGTGGCTGAAAAGACTCAAAGTACTCTAAAATCATCTTAAACACTCATCTACCTCTCAAATAATAAAATTTAAAAAAGAAAAAAAGCAATGCTAAAAGCAGATCTTTGTACTGCAGGAAGAAAATCTTTCACATACTGCATTTTGAACCCACGTCCCTTCCACCTGGTATAGATTTTCAGATGTATTACAGTAGGTCAAGACCAGCCAACCTGGTTCATCAGACCAGGCTAATCCACTGCTTCCTTTTATGGCAATAGTAAATTAAAATTCTTGTAGTATTCTTGGACTCTACCAAAAAACACAATAATTTGATGCATATTCTGTCTAAGCATTTGTTGTGGGTTAGAAAACTAAAAATCGTTCCTCCCCTTCCCCCATCCCCTGCAGGTCGGGAAAAAGGGGTGTGTGTGGGCGTGTGTGTGTGAGTGCGGGACTGGCCCCCCCCTTCCCGGTTTGCCGGCAGGCCCTGGTCTCGTGTGAGGCTCCACGGGCCGGGGCAGGGCCCGCCCAGTGCAGCCTCGCTGCCCTATCCCCCTGGGCCATGGCGGGTGGGGGCGGGGCTGGTCCCCAGCATGTCTGCATTCCTCACCTGCGGCGTGGGTTCGGTGGCCCCCCTTCCCCCACTGTGTCCGCGCAGGGCGGCGTGGCCATCCTCGGAGCAGCGCCGGCCGTGGGGCAGTGGCGCACGGAACGGCGGCGGTGCGCGCTGGCCGCGGAATGGCAGCAGCAGCCGNTTGTCTCTTCTGCAGCCCCAAGAGAGAGACCAGCACTATTCCAGAGCATTCCCATCCCAACATGGGCCCTGGGAAAGCTTAATTTGTCTGGTTTTTTGCACTTGATTGTCGGTTTTCTGTGTGTGTGAAATAAACTGTGTTATTTGTGTGTTTTTTTCTTTTTGGGTGTGTGTGTGGCTTCTCTCGGACATCTCTTGTCAGGACCGCTATTTTTTGTGGTAAAACCACGACAGCATTTTTTAAATGTTTAAAGCATTTTTAAAGTGTTCAATGCATAGGTTACTAGATGTTTTCTTAAACCTTTCGTTACTCAATTAGTTGATCCAAGTTCCTTGGGTATCTTTCTTCCTCGTAAGTCACAAGTAAGTCCATTAAACTTCTTTCAGCTTGGGAAAGGAACAGTTTAGGGGGTGAGTACATGCTAGTCTACAGTGATTCTTAAAACAGATTAATACTACTGAAGCATTCAATAAATTACAATCTCATGCTAGAAGGTTAGTATGTGCTAGTTCACTGAAGTTGATTAAAATTATGCAAAATTAAATTGGAAGCATCTACCCTACCTCTGGATGTGTAACACACATTTATCTGTCTTCCTAAGCACTCTGGTGAGTTGACTGTGGCTGGATGCCAGGTGCCCACCAAGCTTTCCCCTCCTCAGCAAGATGCAGGAAGACAATAAGATGGAGAACAACTCCTATGCTGAGATAAAGCAGTTTGCTAAAGCAAAAGTGAACGGTCATGCATATGTGTGCAAGCAAACAAAGAAAAAAACCAAAACCGACAAGACTTTATTCTGTATTTCCCATCAAAAAATAACATCTGTCTGCTTCCAACGAAGCAGGATTTCAGCATATGGTGGTTGCTCTGGAAGACAAACATTATAAATAATGAATGCACTGCCTCTTCCCCCTTCCTTCTCTTTTTTCTTAGCTTTTATTGCTGATCAGATGCCATACAGTATGGAATATCCTTTTAGTCAGTTTGGATCACCTCTCTTGGCTGTGTCCCCTTCCAAGATCTTGCCAGCTGATGAGGGGCACTGTTGGGGAGAGAGTGCTGCTTGATGCTGTGGGAGCACTGCTCAGCAGTAGCTAAAACCCTGGAGTGTCATCAGCAACTTTCTGGCTACCAATGCAAAGTACAGCATTGTCAGCATTGCTGTAGGGAAAATTAGTTCCATCTCAGCAACCCAATACACAAAGAAATATTATGTTTTAAAAATGTCGTATTCTCGGCTCTTTCAGTCAACAATTGTTTAAAATGTTTTCTAAAGGCCCCTGCTAAGCCATTAAAGTAGTATAATATACTCCTGCATATCTCTGTGAAATTAATTAAATTTCTAATACTTTATCAAATGGTAAATGAAGGAGTATTTGGCATTTTAATTTAACAGATACTCTTTTACATTTCAGTATGCTGATAAATCATTCAGAATAAAGCTAAATTTCATGTTACAATTAATCTAATAACAAAAGAAGAGTTTTGAATGTTTGAATGAAATCTTTTGCCTTTTAATGTTTTGAGAGTTGCCTTCATGAGCTTCAGTCTGTCATGAGCATTTTTCAAAGATAAATACTGCTAAAAGGAACTAAAGAAAGGGGGAAAAATGAAAGAAATTAGAACTTGGAAAATCATACTTTCATCATACATGCATTATATTTTTACAGCAGTCAGAAGATTTAAAACAAATATATGAACTTCTTTTTAAAGAAGCTCATCTTAAAATTTAGGTTGCATTTTCTAACTTCAGGACTTAATAATCCAAAATAAGGTAGCCACAGTAAAAAAAGGGCTTCTTCACATTAAGTTTTTCCACAAACAGACATAGTTACTATATTTATTTAATGTTAGTGCATACCAATTGTATAAATTTTAGAATTCTGGACTAGTGCTCTCTTTGCAAGTAGAAAATATACTAATAAACATGTCAAATGTAAACTGTAGTGAACATAAGTGAACTATTTTCTATTAAATTAACTGTCTCCTACGCTTGATCAGCACACCTACTCAAAGAAAATAACCAATTGTTTATTGAGTAAGTGTCATAGAGTCTTTAGATGTTAAAAACTGAAATTGTAACAGGCCTGTAAATTATTTTATTTTAATTATTTTTATACAGAACAAGCAAATTTGGAAGTAATTGACCTTTGAGTCCTAAAACCATTTGTGCTTCAGATCATATTGTTAATGAAATTCCATTATAATTAGGGTAACATAGCAACTATAGTAATTACATTACAATTTTAGCCTTGAAAAATTTAAAGACTAATTACTGAATGCCATAGTGAAACAATTGGAACTCTTTATTTCTATTGTGGTAATAGCTGAATTGCTACAAAGCATTTCCTCAACAAAGATATTTTCTAAATGATGATAAGCCTAAATATTCCTGTTTAAGCTCCTAAGTAGTTTTGCACAGCAGCCACATTCTTACTGGAATCTTACTGGTAGAGTTGCCTGCTTCGTGTTAGTGGAGAAACAGCCCTAATGGAAGGGTGAAGAGTTTCTTCATCAGGATTGGGTGGTGAAATTGCCCTCTTTTACACCGATGATAGGAATCATGTAGAGACCTGCCCTGACAGAAAGTGCTCTGAGTCTCACCTGCCTTGTTCAGATACAGCCCTCTGGTTGTCCCTAGGACATTATTACAGATTGCTTATAGGGTTCTCTCTTGGTTGTAGTCATCCTTTTTCCCTCTCCCACAGAATACCTTTTAGAAAGCTTTCAACAATAAAACCTTCACAGAATTAATACTTCTGAAAGGCCCATGAGTAAATTGGGTTGGTGGTGTGATATATAGCACTCAAAAGAATCTGAAATACGTGTATAATTTTAAAAGGTTTGGATTGTTCTTCTGTATTTGCACTCTACATAAAAGAAAAGAAATAGCATAGTCTGAATTTTGTTTATCCCTTAGTAATGTAAATTTTAAACTAACCTCAAATTATCTTCAGAGATCTTAATACTCAGAGTTCTATGTTATTTTCTTGAATCAAACGGGCAAACAGAAATGTTGCAGTAAATGCATTTTGACTTTATAACCTCCTTTAAATTGTGATTGTAAGTATTTACCAAGGAAACTTTCAGAAAATAGTATATCAATATAATATCAAAATAGTATATAACATAACCAATTGCAGTGGAAAGCACATAAAACTCTATAGCACCTATATCTGCTTATGTTGTAAATGCCTTATGGTGCTTTATGATGCTTGCATTGTATCAGGCTCCTGGAGTGTGTGAAACTGTGTGGTTACTGGCACTAGAAGGAAGAGTTTTATATTCCTGGACAGAAGTGAATATCATAAATGTTAGTGGGACACAGGCATGCTTCTCAGCTTTCCAAAAGAACAAACTGCACTGCCTCAGCCTCAGTAACTAGAAAACTGGGATTACAAGTTTTCTCACAATGCACAGCAATGTGTTTTGGAGTGTGGCTATGAGAGAGGTAATGTACACAACATCACAGCAACAGAGTTCTTGTGGAGCATGAATTTAATTAGAGACCAGCATTGGAATACCTCCTTCTCATATGCTCATACTAATTATTTGGATATGGCTAATTTCTTTTGGAAAGGGAAAGAAGAAAAACATTAGACACCCCATCAAAGGATTTGAATGTTTGTCTGCCTGTGAGGTGTTTTTCTAGCAGTCAGGCTTTGAAGAGGACTGACTTTCACTGATAAGGGAGAGTGCAGAACACAGGCTTTCATAAAGAAATAAACACAAAAGCATCTCTCTGTGTTCTTGATGTAACCCCTTTGGTCTTTTTCCACAGTGATCCACATTACTTTATTGGTAATGAATGACTCTCATCCTCAGAAACCCAAAGTGACAGTCCCTCCCTTCACTGAAGGTAATGGGACATTTGCCTGTAACTTCAATAGAGACAGGAATAAGTAATTTATTCTCTGCCACTGAAGCACATAAAAGCTTGAAAAGTCTATGAATTCGTAGTTTCATCATTTTTATCTTATTTTAGGATCTATTTTTAAATGAGAAAACTTAATTAGACTGTGCTACTTGGAGTCTTGGATAGCATGAATAACTCTCTTCTGAAGTAAACTATTTTCCAGACTCCAATACTCTACATCAATAGTAGTACAGGCTGCATTATTTATATATTTCCTAAAAGACACAACTTCCCTTTTCTTGTAATGGACATTATCAAGTGAAAAGCAGAATAGCTTCAATCACATTTTGTAATTTTAAATCCAGCTGTAATGTTGAACTTGTTTGTTTCTTACAGTCTTCCCTTTTTTCTGGTTAAATATGCAACTGGCTGTTATTTTGTACTCTCTGCAATTAATAGAATTGCGTTATACAGGATATTGGATACAGGAGAGATAATGAAACCCAACCACAGAAATGCTATGAAGAAGCCATTCATTCCCCCCTTTTGAGGAATATTTGAATTGCAAGTTCAAGTGCATTTTCACATTAAATAATCCTTGCAATGTTGAATTTTATGGAAGAGTGAATTTGGTTTGCAACACTCAGGAAAGAACAGCTTTGTTTCATTATATGGCTGCTAATTTAATATTCTCTTACAAGCTTAAAATAGACATTTTCTTGTCATTTTCTTTAAAATCACGCTTGTTTGACTTCTCTACCTAAAAGGTACAAAAATACTTCAAAGAGCAGTTCTCTGTATGAAGAAACTTTTTTTTTTTTCCTGGCAGTGATAAAGATTTGTTCTATTTGGAATATTTCATATTTATTATGTTTTTGCAGAAGGCATTTTTTCAAAGTTACTGTACCACATGACACAGTTACCACCAAATAAGGAGGTTGGCCGAACCTCATGATATCATCTAATTTAACTCTCCTGTCTTAAAGCAGAGTCAGCTAGAACAGGTTAGGACCTGCCTAGTTAGGTTTTAAATATCTGTAGGGTTGGAGACCTCACAATTTCTCAGGGTAACCTGTGTTGGTATTTGACAACCCTCACAATAAAAAATTTTATTATATTTAAAGTGAATTTCCTGCACTGTAATTTCTGCCTTTTGCCTCTTGTTCTCTCAATTGGCATTGCTGAAGAGTCTGACTCCCATCTTTGTTACATCTCCCTATCAGATTTCTGTGTACATGATGAAATCCCCCTAAGCTTTCTCCTCTCCAGGCTAAATCATCTTTATGGCCCTTTGTTGGATTTTTCTCCAGTATATCCAGTTACTCCTAGTATCAGGGAATCCAGCACTAGGCTCAGCATTCCAGATATGTCATACTATGGCTGAGTAGAGGGGAAGGATCCACACTTCGATGTCAGCAATGCTGAGCAATGCTCAACAGCCCAGGAGGCTGTAGGCTGCATTTGCCAGAGGGGTACGTTGCTGGCTAAGGGCCAATTTGTTATCCGCCCAAAGTGGAATTTCAGCACCTGATTCTAATTAACCTCCTTGAGTCTAATTAATTTTACCAGTTTCAAAGGAAGGTGGCAGGATGAGTTGGGGTGTTATTTAGAAACTGTTTAGGTGAGAGGAGTTCCTGGGGAGTATTGGAGAGCAAAGCAAGGAGATAATTTAGTTGATGAGATGAAGTTATTGTGTTGCCGTCAGGCCTCGTCCTGGCCGAGATAAGAAGTGAGACATCAATTGTGTTAAAAGGAGCTAGGTTTTTGGTATGTGGGGGTTTTTTTAGGAGAGGTAGTGCAAGGGCTAACTTTGTCAACAGTTCTCCAAACTATGAAATACAAGTTTCTGGAAGGCAAGTTAAAGTACTCTTAATCTGTGCAGGAGGTCTAATTATGTAAGTGATAGAAGGACAGCAGAGTAACCTGTCCTCTTTCTTAATCTATATCTCCATTGTAGCTATGTCACCAAAATTAGAGTGTTCATTTACAACATAACTCTGGGCTTTCTTGTATCTGAGATATTTTTTTTCCATTATTATATGTATATGTTCCCCCTTCCCCCAACCTGTGGCACTCAGCCACTATGAAGCACAAGCAGCACTTGTGAAGCCTGCTGTCGGTAAAGATCGTGTGTAATTAGCTGTGCAGATGCAGCAGCTGAGTCTTTCTTAGAATTGCTGCCTGTGTGATTGAGCTGAAATACTGTAGTTGTAGCAATTATGCAGATGAATTATGCTTGTTTATGCAGGACTCTCCAGCAAAAGTGAAGGTGCAAATACCCAAAAATCTCTTTATGTCTCCACTGCAAGAAACATATCTGCTTTAGACTCCTGCACAAAGCAACTGCAGTTATAGATACATCTTTCTCTCTAGTGATTTTCAGAGTATATGACTGTGCCTTACAGCAGCATTCAGCCATTTAGGGATTAAACAGCTGGGTAAGATATAGGCATGAGGCTTCTGCACAGTGAATGACTAATTAAGTGTTTGTAACTTCTAGTATTTTAGCAGTGTTTGAATATGCTTAAAGATAAACCTTTAGTGTACTGGGGGAACATTAGGTTATTGCTTGCTGTCAATGGTAAAATGCAGAAGCTTCTGTAAGAGCATCTGTTGTGTACAGGCTATGATTGATAAGCTATCAGATCCTGGTCTTCAAGAAAGCCGAAGTTCCTTATCAAGCCTCAGTTGTTGCTTTTGATTTTTCTGTAATTGTGTCACCACAAATTGATAGTGAAGAAAATGCCAATTTTTCTTCCCAGTGTTTTAGTTACATTCTTTGTCTGAGAATTTCTTTTCTCTCTCATTCTGAATCACTTTGTGGTATTTTATGTTTGCAACATTTAGTTAATTCTGGATTTAAGTCTTAATATTTAGGGGAAAAAATCAATATATCAAAGTGCCTTGAATGACAGAGAAATTGCACAGTTCTCTCTGTTGGTTTCTTTATGTAAATGTCCATATTTAAAGAAAGGCATGACCTAGCTTATCAGCAAAAGTCAAGGTGAGTAACATTCCTAACTTGTAGTTCTTGTCTGCTGGAATGATTTCTGTGAAATCCCAGGTGGTCTAGAGTGGCTGCTCAGTGCTATTGATAGAGGTATTTCTTCTCTGTTGTAAGATTATTCAGGCAGCTGTTATACAAAGAGCACTGCTGTTTTGCCTCCACTCAGAGACCTTAAAGTGGCTCAAGACATTGGGGGGAAAAAAATCGTTTAATGTGATAAACTGACTTTTTCTTTTGAGGCATTGACAAAACACTATCAATTTTCTCAAGCACTTCTTGCTTTTGTTTCTAGTCAATGTCTTTAGGAAAAAAAAAATCAGTAGCCAGATGAAGTTATATGGGAATTGCAGCAGTCAGTGGAATCTAAACTCTACTTTTTTGGGTGTATTGTCTTCCTGTCGTTTTTGAGTATGTGTTATATGTTGGAGATGGGTAGGTTTGTTTAAGATTTTGCTTAATTAGATTTAAATACAAGCAACTGTTTCATGAGAAGTCTCTTATCTTCTGAGTGTTTTAGCATTTTTCTGGGAAGGAGACTGTCAAATCAGGTTTTATTTTTATTACACTACTCAAGAGTAAGTGCCTTCACCCATGAACATCCACTCTATTTCACTGTGACCATAGGTGTTTTCACTGTCATCTTGATTTGTCAAGGACAATCTGCACTCTTGTGAGTGCAATCTGCACACTTATTACAGTTGCTGGAAAGCTGATGTTTATTTTTAAGGCTTGGATAGAGAAGTGTCAGTATATTTAAGACAAGAAATCACTTTGTTCTCACTCAGATCATGAGATTTTACTCTCATTTTCTTTTTCCACAGGACTACCATGTCTCTGCCTGGCAAAGCTCTCCTGGAGAAGGGTCAACAGGAGAGGAAAAGGGGTGGAGGGGAGATGCAGAAGAAAGAGGAGTAGGAGAAAGCACAAATGGCCTCTTGCTGGTTAGACTAAAATAGCCTTAACCCTAAAGTGCTGCAGGCATTTGCCATTCATTCAGCAATGTGAGACAGAAACAAGTGTATTCTTATTTAATATTCATGTAAGCTGAGGTGTTACTTAAAGGTTATTCAGTAAATTGTAACTAAATGCGTGATCTCAAAAGAAAAAACATTGGACTTTTGTTTGAAATAATAACAGGCGCTATGAAGAAAAGAAAAAGTAAGTGAATATTTAGCTTTCTTTCGTAGAATNAAAAATAACTGCTTGTTTACTTTGTCACAGGGATGATATTAGACCTTCGTATAAGGGTAAACAGTTTAGCTGCTCTTTACTGAAATCTAAAAGAAAACAGAGGTTTGCAAGAAGGATTAACTTGTGGAAATCCTCTGTGCTATAGGATGCTGGAATAGCAGCAGATGCTGAATGGCCTGTGCAGAAAGGCATGCGGCTAACTTTGGTGCCCAGGCTCATCAGCTGCTTGGAAGAAAATAAAAATGACACCTGATACCAAATTTGAATAGTAACAAACTAAAATGACTGTGCTTTCTGCCAAACACAATGACAAGTCAGAGCACTCCACCAAGTTCTGCATGATCAGTGTGTTGCAATGTGACAATTAAAGATTGTTTGGATCAAGTGGTAACTGTAATATATCCAGCCAATAGGGAGTGTTTGACTACCAATTTGGCATATGAGCATATGGCTGGAGTTCATAATGGCTCGTGCAGTGGTGGATCCCTCT
>VYZS01050546.1:7655-27359 GCA_013400695.1 Neodrepanis coruscans
GGGAACTATATTTTCTCCTGCTTATGCACCTAAATTATGGTAGTTTTGTTTATGTTCCTATTTTGCTCACATGCCTCTAATTTGTTCATGAGACTGTCATGAGACTGAGTACACAGACTTTTTACTGTCAGGATATTTCACATCTGCTTCTCTCTTGTCCATCAGGCCTGTTATTCTGTCAGAGGAGGAAATTAGATTGATTTTATGTGATTTGTTCTTGAGAAACCCATGCTGGCTTTTTCTTGTAATTTTATTATCTTCTAGGTGTTTATATTGATTATTTAATAGTTTGTTCCAGTATCTTTCCAAGAAATAGAGTTAGACAGGCTGGTAGATCAGTCCTGGGGCTTCTTTTTCTCCTTTTTAAGGCCAGGGCACTGTTCATTTCTCCTGTCCCTTGTCACCTGTCACCATCTTCTCAGAGGTACTACTAATGCTTTAGAAATTTCGTTGGCTGTTTCACAAGTGTTCTGGGATGAATTCCATTAGCTCTGCTGACTTCACGACACCTGCATATTTCCATAGGTGTCCTTCCTGTATTTCAGCCTGCTGGCTGGACCACAGAGGCATCTTGGCATCTCATTTAAACATGAAAGTGTTAATTATCATTGGGCAAACGGGGGAAACAGCACGGTGTAAGCTTAAAATATCCAAGTAATTTATTTCATTTATTAATTATTAACTCCCAGACTGTTAGGAATACATTTACAAGGTCTGGGAATTAGGGTGAACAAGATTAGATCATGTTCATACCTTTCACAACAATTCAGCTTTTTATTAAATTTCCATCCAGGAGGAAACTTTATGCTGATGAAATTATTTGAGGAACTATTAAAAAGAACCATAAAAATCCAAATTACATTCAGTGCAGCAGAAAGGGGAGGTTTATGAGATTTGTTAAAAAGCATTTATCATCTGGAAACACACCATAGTTAGCTAAATCCAGTTTGCTTTTAATTTAACTGCTCAAAAGTGACTGGATGACTTTTTGTTAATACTTAAATCATCCAAAGCAATTACAGAACATTACATACATCTCATTAAACTTGAGACCACTAGGGTGAGCCAGACTATAGTCAATGCCAGCTGTAGTGCAGCGTGAAATGGAAATGACATCTCAGATCAAGAAATTAAGAACAAATAAGTCAAAATGTGTGATTAGAGCTCATGCCTGTCATCTCAGGACTTTACCCTCCCCCTTGCCCTACTCCTTGGAAGTCTGGATCTATCTGTGCAAGATGGTAGAAATGGCTCTTGCTTTGGAAATCCTGCCCTCTTCATGCATGAGGTACATTGGGTGCCAAACATCACTCATTTCCTGTCCTGGGACTTTCAAAGTGCTGAATTTCATTCTGTGTCTAGGGATCTCTCTAATCTCATATGCAACCAGTCCAGAAAGTATCCCAAAAAAACAGCCATGATGGTTAGAGGGATGGAGCACCTCTGCTACAAAGAAAGACTAAGAGAATTGGGATTTTTCAGCCTGGAGAAGAGAAGGTTTAGGGTGACCTAATTGTGGCTTTACAGCACCTGAAGGAGCCAACGGGAAAGATGAGAGACTATTTACTGGAGCCTGGAGTGACAGGACAAGGAGGAATGGCTTCAAACTGATAGAGTATAGGTTTAAATGAGATATGAGGAAGAAATTCTTCCCTGTGAGGGTGGTGAGGCACTGGCACAGGTCATCCAGAGAAGTTCTGGCTGTCCCATCCCTGGAAATGTTCAAGGCCAAGTTGGATGGGACTTGGAGAAACCTGGTCTAGTGGAAGGTGTCCCTGACCTGTCTCTGACCATGGCAGGGAGTTGGAGCTAGGTGAGTTTAAAATCCTTAAAGTGAAGTTAAACAGTACCCCTTCCTCTTCATTTTTCCATTCTGGCTGTCGAGGTGAATTATAATAAATTTCAGTGGAGAAAATCTATGAATGTTTGCAGTAGAGAGCATTTCAAATTACAGTGGGGCTCTCTTATTTAAGGAAAAACTTTGTGAAATAGTTCAGAAAAAGCCTGCCAAATACTTGTGTATAGCATCAGTGGATAAACAAACAGGGCTCTGCAGGATAGCACAGTCAGCTGGGCATCATTTAAGTTAAACACTCACATATTTCTCCCTCTTCATGTTCTTCCAACACCAGAAAACAAAGCTGCAGTTTGCTGTTATTTATCCCCTGCACTCACTGATGTCAGTCACTGAATAGCCCTTCAGGGGATTTTATTGCCCTGAACAAACTGCAAAAATGTGGGCTGTTATCTCAGAGCAGATTGAGCCCATGGATACTGGGGAAGAGTTTTCCTGCTCTTGAAGATCTCCCCCTGGCAGTGGCATGTCCTTGTTAACAGGTGTTGGTAGACTTTGGGTTGGTTGAACTGGTTCAGTAATTGCTTTTCTTTCCTGAAGCTCGACTCAAAAATCTGTGCTTTGCTGTAGTCAAACAGAGCTTGGAGACTTTCCTTGAAGGCATTGGCTTCCATTACAGTGAAAAATGATCCTGGAAGCCTGTGCTTTAGGGAGGTACTTGGTTGACTGTGCACTGCTGCACATTTTGTCTGTTTGACTCATCTCTTGCACATCTCCAGCATCCAATTCATAGCTGAATGGTGAGCTTCTAGGTTTGCAAAATGAGAGATTTCAAGCAATTTTAGGAATTGGGATTCTAAACCCTTTTTCTCTCTTTTGTGGCAGGGGATTGAAACGACTGAGACCATTTATCACACTGAAGTAAATCTCAGGGGAATCAAACCTCATAGCCATGTCTTCCATCTAAATTGTATGGATTTTCAGAGCACACTGCAGTCCAGGATGGAGACTGGTAAACTCATTCTAAAGAAATTCACTTGTTCAATAGACAACATTAACATAGAATCATAGACTCACGCCAGGAAAAAAACAACAGTAACACCAGGCCCGTGCAAGGTTTTAACTGTAAAACAATATTTGCTCATAAGATCTGGCTGACAACTCCATGAAAATGTGATCATAAACAATTTTTCTTCAGTAGAGCCATTTAATTCTGTTTTATGGTCCTGGTTTTGACCAGCTCCATCATTGTTAAGAAAGTGACACTTGGAAAAAGCTAACAAACATGGAACATATTAAATCCCCAAGCAAATGACTGTAACAGTGAGTTTTTGGTGACCCTATTTTCAAGAGCAACTCATCTGATTTACTTCTTGAAGGAGAGAAGCACACACAACAAAAGAACAGACACCCATAAAATCATCAGTGTTTGACTTTCTTGGACATGAAGAAGCCACGGTGCTACTCTGCAAGTCCTGGATGATGAACTATGAATGATGAGAGGCATAAATTGCCTTCTATAGTGCACTTCTCTCAGGTTGCCATTACTCAGCAGTAAAATCCAATTTAAAGGCATTTCCTTCCCTTCATGTTCCCCATCTCCTTTCCCCAGTCCAGTTTGCAGAAGGGTGCTCTTCATCCCAGATGTTTTCAACGCTCTCCAATCAACCTCTGTGTTGCATCTGCAGTGTTGAGGTGACAGCAAAGTGACCAAGTGGATAAGTACCTCCCCAGCTGCCTTCACTGCTGAAAGGAGTGTTTATGTCATGACACCCTTGATCTTCTTAGGTCTCTTTTTCCTAATTTTCTGTGTAAATTTGTGTTTCTTTTCTTGAACACCTTCCAGTTTTCCCCCCACAAACTCCTGTTGCACTTCTTATCTCCTTCCATTCATGAAGGAGGGACTGAGGCTGTCCTGCTCCCTGATGGAGCTGCTTCAATCTCCCAGTTTCTCAGTTACATTGTGTGGAGATGGTTAAACTCCCAGACTGATAAACAAAGTGCTGAAGAATGGTTTTTCCACTTTGCCAGGCAGCGGAAAAAAGGCTCTCTTGATGCTCCTGGTGCCCCACAGCTCTGTCAACGCACTTAGTGGACTTTTGGGAACAAAGCATAAATATTTCAGAAGGGTGCTTTAATAAGTGTTTGTTTGCTCAGAAGATGTTGATTCCTTCTTGGGTAGTTGCTATGGTAAAACACGTTGATTTAAACGGGAATAATGATTCTCTCCTCATGTCTGTATATATGTTAGCCCTTGCAACCCATCTCACCAGCAATAGAGACAGCTCCGAGATAGCAGGGTTTGGCACAGAAAGGCTTCACGGAGCACTTTGGAAAGCTCTTGTGAGGACAGACCTTGTCTACTTCTCTGAGGTACATTTTGGTACTGCCTGTCCCAGACCTCCTGTCACAGAACTGAAGCATCTAAACTAGCTCTGTCTCCCCTTCTGTGGGCAAGCATCCAGAGCACAGGACTTTGAATTCCATCCTCACGGCATGTTATTTCTGGATCCAAAGAAGATCCAAACTGCCCAGGTGGCAGAGATGAGAGGTGTCATCTGTTGATCTGCTCAAGCACCTTTAGAAAGGGAGCTGGAGTTGATGCCAGAGAACTACTGCCAAAAAGTACAATACACATAGAGAAAATATGCTACAGCAAAGAAACAAAAATAGAAAGGCTAACTCAGATAAGGGTCTGATGGGACTGATGGACTGTGTCACTTTTTTAAACCTCTCTTTCTGCACTTATGTTGTAGATTCCAGCATCTTTCACTTGGAATCTGTTTCAGAAGTGCTGGCTGATTTATGTTTAGCAGGAACACACATCCCTGTGTCTTCACAACAATAACAGTGCTTAGCAAAGACGCGCTAAGAAGTGTGACCTGGACAGGAGAGGAAATGTCCTTTGTGATGCTGTAGGGTTGTTGACATGGGAACGGGTAGCTCACCATACGGCGTGTTCTTTCTTTTAAACCAGCAGGGAACTTTAATTATTCAGACCGAGAAACAGGCTGAAGGAACTGCTGAAAATGCCTTGTGTTGAGGCCAGTCTGTTCTCCTTAGTGATCAGATGCTTAGTGTCTCTCTTCCCCATTTGTATTCCTGGTCTGTGCCAGAGAAAAACTGGAGCTGGCACATGCAGCCTCGGCAGGGTGGATGCTTGCTGAGATCTTCTGCTGAACCTGTGTATGTTCTACAGGAGCACTATGGTGCTCGTCCCCAATCCTCTCTCCTGCCCTGCCATGCTTGTACTCATGGGATCTTTCCAGTCAGCTTAGAGGTGATAAAACATCTTAAAACATATTGGGTCCAAAAATTTTAACACCAGGAATCGGGGTCCTGCAGTGTCTTGGGGATCCTGGGAAGCAACAGAACCAGTTTGTGCTCACTGCAGACATCCACTGGAATAACACCTCCCCACTCTTGCAGCTGCCTCACAACCATGGTCATGCTTCTTGGGAAATAGTAATTTTCAACATTACATCTTCAACACATCATCTCACAGCAAGTTTTCTCTCCACTATGAGTTAAAGGTCTATTAACAATAAAGTGACACCTCCAAGGTTCTAATAAAACCCCAAAAGTTTAGATCAATAGTTAATTAGCTGAGCCCTACCAGCAGACAGTGCAGTTGGATGGAGCTGTCAGAGCACAGCAAACTCCTATGTAAAGTCTTGTCATGTGAAAATTTGGGGCAGAGATGACACTGTGAGCTTGTACATACGGAAAACCCACCCAGACACCTATACGTGGATACAAGGGACTATCAGGTGGCCTAGGAGTTGAGATAACACACTTGTTATACCTCTGCATCTCCTTAATTTTAGCTTTGCAAAGTGGCATCTATGTGTTCTAAAGTAAATTATAACGTTCATGTGGTTCTGCCTTGCAACTGCTAAGATTTGACCAAATTTATTGTCAGAAATTAAAACAATTGAACCCATAAAATGCCCCATAAACCCTTTCCCAATACCACAATATAAATTACATGTTATATGTTCAGTGATTTCTTTCTCTCTTTATGTGAGTTTCAAATTAACTCAGAAATAAACACAGCAAACATCAATTAATATTTTATCCTTTGGACTGCATTTTCCCTGGCACCTCTGCTTAGAGGCATTCCATCAATGTGCACGGGACTTTAATTCACCAGGAAATCTATTTTTGCAGTTTCCTCCCTGCAGCAGGAGGTAATTCTCAGGTGGAATATTGTTCAGGATTTCATACACTGAGGTGGCCAGGGAGAGTCCCCACTTTCTTCAACAGAGTTTGGAAGAGGTTTTAGAAAATAAACAAAGCCCCCCAAAAAACCCTCAGCCATTCCACTTGTCCAGGAGCAGGGTTGGCTGCTGACTTTGCAGGCACTATTTTTACAGCTTAAGTGTTTCCATTCTCCCAAGAGTTTAACAGAGCAGGTCCAGAGGAGACATTCACTGGGGAAGGGTTCTGCTATGCAGAAGAGGTTTCTTCCTGTTTATTAGCTGGAGGCATTCTGTTTAAAAGCAGAAGGGAGTGACTTTGTCTTTCTGCTGCATGAGGAAGCCCTGAATACAGAGCATTTCCCTCACCTGGCTTATTGTCCACTGAAAACAATTGTAAAAAAACCCCACGACCCAGAAATCCATCCATCAATTCATCCATCCACACCCCGCCTTCCCCCCGCAAAAAAAAAGGCAAATTCATCCCCTTGAGTTTGGGTGGGGGGATGGTGCAAGATAAGCATCCAGGTTCCAAGGTTGATCCCATCACAGTCCTGTCTGAGGGCTGCATTGGAGATGGTGATTCTTATAACTTGTGTTCTCTGGCCATGTCTCTTCAGGCTTCCCAATCACCACTGAGTAAGTTCCATTTATTGCTCTCAGGAAGCCAACATTTATTGCTCACAGGCTGCAACAGGTTCATGTCCTTCCTGTGCTGGAGACCCCAGAGCTGGATGCAGCACTGCAGGTGAGGTCTCACCAGAGCTGAATGTCCTCTCTTGACCTCGTTTAGGTCCCTCTGGATGACATCCTGTCCTTCAGGTGTGTCAACTACACCACTCAGCTTGTTGTCATCTGCAAAGGAAAAATTCTTTCCACATAGCAGCCATCAGCCATTCCCCCTGTCCATCCGGGGGAGAACTGCAGCCTTACAGGGTACAGCGTTCTGAAGCATCTAAAAATAATGCCCTTTCTTTCCTCTGAACACAGGGAACATCTGAGGGTCAATCAGCTTATTCTGTTTCTTCCCCAGAAGCCATGGAGCAGTTTCTGAGGTGCTTCTAAAGTCATTGTGACCATGCCTCGACAAAACTCTACTTTTTCAGGGCCTCATATAAGTGGCCCAAAATGAGCAGAAAAATAACATCCATCTTTAGTGTAGGGTCACACCAAACACTGCACATCTGTTCACCCAGCGGGGGGTTGGCCCGAAAAGGTTTTTCACTCACCAGCTGTAGAATACTCATTTCCCCCCAGTCTAAAGACAGAGAAAGTAAAGAAGGAGATATCTTTTTTTCTGGCTCCAAAATGCTCCATGTTTCTGCTCACTCTAGTTCTTTCAGTGGAGAAGGATGCAGAGTGCGTGTCTGGCAGTTACATCATTCTTGCCTCTCTAACATGCTGTGTTCCCTGTTTTCCAGCCAAAGCCAGGGAGGACACAGGCGGGAGGTGATTGTGGGGATGTGCAGCTGTGTGGGTGCTCTCCTGGTACCCCCTGCCTGCCAGCCTCTTTTGATGGGGAGCCCACAGCCTCCTCTGTTGAGCTCTTAAATCCACGCCACTAAACCAGGTATCTGGAGTTGTCACTGCTTTTCTGGAGCACCAGGTATTGTATGGAAGTATGGAAGTATTGTAAAAACCCACGTGCTATTCCTGATAGCACTGCCTGCAACCAGCATAGGGAAAGTTTGGCTTTACTTAGGATGATGTGTCCCAGGGCAGAGAGAGCCTTTCTTCTGCAGAGTCTGCAGCTCAAGGTCCTTCTGAGGGGGCAGGGAGGGGACTGCAGAGCATGCAGTATATTCATTAGCTTTTCAGGTTTTGGACACTGCAGCTCGGTTCTCCATCCAACCTTTGGAGAGCTGCAGGATGACTTCAGTCCATGCTGGAGTCAGGAGAGGGCCAGTAGCTCCTTCAAAACAAGGAAGCCAGAGGGGTGCTCTGGTATCATGCAGTAATGTCCAGCTCCCTGAAGGCTGTTGGGCAATGGTCCATCTTCTGTACACTTCTGGCTCACATATCCTTTCGCTGAGCTTGCAAAGCATCATTGGTTGGACAGAGTCCTGAGCAACCTGGTCTAGTGGAAGGCATCCCTGAGCAGAGCAGGGGATTGGAACAGGATGATTATTAAGGTCCCTTACAACTCAAAGCATTATATTATTCTAAAATCATGGAGGTAGTGCTGAGCCCCACCCAGGGATGGTTGAAGCTTGGCTGGAGTCACAGCCTGGGACCCTGGAACCCAGGATACCTCAGGACCACCACGAGTGCTCTGTGTGTGCACGTGTGTGTTGGTGCCTGTGTGTACAACAGGCATGTGCTGAGTACCTTTGTACAAGGCTGAAGGCTTGTTTGCTCACCCTCTTTCAGATTTTGAGTGAGATCAGGACACTACATCTAAGGAGGATTTGTGCCTTCCCCCACCACTCTCAGTGGTGACCTAATTTTTCTCTACAATCACCTGAAAGAAAGTTGTGGTGAGGTGTGGGTTGATCTCTTTTCCCAAGTGACAAGTGACAGAACAAAGTAAAATGGCCCCAAGTCGTGCCAAGGTAGGTTTAGATTGGAAGTTACAAAGAATTTCTTCACCAAAAGGGTTGGCACAGGCTGCCCAGGACTGTGGTGGAATCACCATCACTGAAGGGATTTGAAAGATGTGTAGTTGTGGCACTTGGGATGTGGTTTAGTGGTGGGCTTCACAGTGCTGGAGGAGTGGTTGAACTTGATGACCTTAAGGGTTTTTTCCAACCTGTATGACTGTGATTCTCCCCTAGGCAAAATTTTCACCAGGGAAGTATCTCTGTTATCTTGTTATTTCCCGGTTTTCCCCAGCAAAGTTTTTCACTTTATCATTTTTTGATTATTTAATGCTTTCAAACCTCTGATTTTGTGTTATGTTTTTTTTTCAAAGAACAGGTCAACCTTTAAACAAAAGATATTTAAAAATTGAAGTCTGATGACTTTGGTTTTAACCCTTAAACAGACCATCTGGTTTTAAAAATACTGAAACAATGCAGGGTTTGACTTTATCAAAATGCTTTTTAATTCCACCTCAACTTTTGTTCATGGAAGGATTCAATGAATTCAAACCTTTTTGCAGGTAGAGGATTGTAAGCCTCCTGTTCCCTGAGAGACAATTCCCACAGCATTATCTTCCAGTTTCTTAATCTTTAGCAAGTCTTAGCTGACTTACTCTCAAATTCTACTGTAATCACATGCTTTTCACACAGTAATTGTTTGCAGACAACTTCTACCTATTTCCATCTGTGCTTTATCAGCAGCCACTGCTTGAGCAGTATTTTCTGTCAATAGCTATCTGGAGTTCCCAGGATACTAATGTGTTTGGGCCATGCGGATACTGAGAAACTCAGAAACAGTTGGGAGAAAAATCAACCATCAAAAAGTTCCTTTCAAAGGGAAAAAGGCTCCCAAAGAAAATTCAAAGGTAAGAAGAGGGGAAGTGTCACCAAAGAGGTGCAAGCAAGTCCTTCACACCATCTTTTCCCCAGCCTTGGTCCCTCAAAGGTGTAGGTGGGATGGGCAGCTCTACCAGGGCAGATGGAGAATAAGGTAATCTCAGCCTTGTGGCTTCATCCAGGTTATGGGTAGCCTTACAGGCATCCTTGTCATGGGAAACAGTAGGGAACACAGGGACCTGCTCCCATCCAGAATCCTGCACTAACCTGGCACAAGGATGCAGGTTTGCTGCATGGATTGGATGAGATGCTTCCTTTCCTTTTGAAACAGGGAGTCTGAGGACTGCTCCCTGAGGAATGGAGGATGAGAAGTGGGATGTTCAGGGAGGTGTTATGGATGAGTTCAGATCCTCCCAATGGCAGCAGCTGCCTCTGAATCCACTGACTTGATAATGGCAGGGTTCTGCAAATCCTCTTCAGGCAACGAATCCCCTTTTACTCAAGAGATTTATTCAGTTACTCTTGGTTATTTTCAGTAGAGAAGGCATTTTTATTGCAGCAATTCAATAAATTAGCAGGGATTGGTGTCAGTAACCTCCTTGCCGTGTCAGAAATTTAAAGCTTCATGTGGCACCAATCCCATTATGGACTTAATCTCATCTACTCTCTACAGATAACTGTGTGATAAAGGATCAGGTTTCCTTGGCTGCCTTTAAGAGTGTGCTAAGCTTATCCTCTCCTCATTCCCTTCAGGAGACAGGCTTTCACCTCCCAACCGCTCCTGTAATTATTCCCTCTTTGCTAGAAAATCATAGCAGGTCTGGCTCTTGAAATCTGCTTAAAATTATGTTGTTTATCTAGTCAATATTCTCCTCTTAGAGGGTCTCCATTGATAGCGTCTCTCTGTGCTTCTTTTCCCCTCACCTCTCTATGTGGGTCTTCCTGCTGTAACCTTTTAAAGTGTTTCAAATGATTCTCGTGAAGAAGCAGTACTTACAAGGAGAGGAAACCAGGTTGCAGGTGTTGTTCTAGTAACATGAATTACTTCCGGCACAGCCCAAGCTGAGTGATAAATATTTGCTTTCTCTTCTTGGGGCTGCATCATGTCAGGTTTCATTTTCAGAAAGCTCTTCTATAAAAAAACCCCACTCTCTGTTCTGCAAGAAGACTTTAAATTTCTGCCCTCAGCTATATTTACTTTACAGGGAATTTATGGTATAAATACACTTTTGTTAGTGCAAGCGTGATTATAAATGGCATTGACTGCCAAAATTGTCAAGTCCCATATCAGAGTGGTTTGCAGGATGGGGAGGGGAGGCAGACTTTGGCAGACTCCTTTTAATTGTGGTAAGAAATGTTTTATGGAATCACAGAATCATTTGAGTTGGAAAAGACCACCAAGAATATCAAGTCCAACCTGTGACCCATCACCACCTTATCAAACAGACCAGAGCACTGAGTGCCTCGTCAAGTCATTTCTTGAACACCTCTAGGGATGGGGACTGCACCACCTCCTTGGGAAACCCATTCTGTGAAGAAATTCTTCCTGAGAATTCATTGAAAGACCTAAACAACCTTCCTAAAATCCTTTGACTGCCTTTCCATTCTTTTCTCAGAAGCTGTGGCTGCCCGATCTCTGGAAGTATTCGCATCCAGGTTGGATGGAGCCCTGAGCAATCTGATCAAGGGGAAGGTGTCCCTGCCCAGAGCAGGGGGTTAGAATCAAGTGATCTTTAAGGTTCCTTCCAACCCAGGCCATTCTATCATTCTATGATAAACAACCATTAAAAATGGGTCTCAAAATGGTCTACAACTAATTCATGAAGAACTCCTCAGTGCTCTACGCTGTTATTCTACTGCTACTGCTACTTCCCATTCTACTGATGGGAAAATGGATAGGGTTAGGCTTAGATGGGAAACCTCACCAAGCCTGCAGATTAGAGTCAAATTAATATTAGAGCCGAACTTAAAACTAAAGACTCTTGATATGCAGTGCCTGAATCCAACCACAGCAGAGCACAGTTTAATACTTTCCTATGTGCACCTACTTTTATAAAATTAAGTTTTATTTCTCTACCTTTATTTAATTTTGGAGCCCAACTATATTCTCAGAGGCACTAAGAAGGAGAATGTCATATCCATAGAGACTCTTCTGGTGCCTTAAACAAACTCCAGCAGAGACAAGGATCACAGCACTGCACCTCCTTAGCCCTAATTGTGCCTCTGACATCTCCTGCCTTGCAGAAAACAGGAGAAAGAGACTTTGTTGGCAGCTTCCAAAGCTATAAAATAAATGATCCCAAGAGTCTAATATTTAATTTTCACTCAGTGCAGAGACTGGCTCCTGTGAAAATTAGAGATCTCTTATCCCAGTGACACCAAGGGAATTGGCAGGCTGGCCCTTCACTCTTCCACTCATTTTTTAATGAAGTTTGATGGATTGTTTGGGGGAACCTGAGGGCCCCTGGTATGACACTTGCAGTCCTCAGTGACCCACAAATGGGGCTGTTTATGAAAGTGAGGCGAAATGAAAGGAAAACAGCATGGCTGTGTCAATAAATGAACATTCTGTCCTGCACACACTTCCTTTGGGACATGGGGAGGAGGATTGCTAATTGACCAGCTGTTTCTCACCACATATTATTTGCAGTTGCCAGAATTGCTCATTTAAAGCCACTTTGCCTGCAGACAGTTTGGGCTTGAGTTTGGCCAAGTAGATCCCACATTCCCAAGAGCTGTTTCTTTTAAAGCTTTCGAAACAAAAACGGATTGACCTTATCCAGCTAGACTCAGAGACCCTTTGAGACTCTGGAGTGTATATTCCTCTGCCTTCGAGGCTACATGGACTGTGTAAAATAAATTTCTATGGCTTGAGAAAGGATCATTAAGCTCCTATCATCATAGCTCACTAGGAGGGGAGGCGGGTGACTGCATAAATTAACACTGCAGGGTTTTTTGTTCATTCTCTCAGCAATGCCAGATAATCTTTTTCTCCAACCACAAATTAAAAGCTGATTTTCCTATTTACTTTTACTCCAGATTCAGCCTTTGGATGTGGAGCCTTACAGATCATTCCTGGCCATTAATGACCACAGCAATGAGCTGTGTCCCAGGATCTGGGTTTAGGTGGTGATGTGGCTGGTGAATGGCTCTACTCATTCTCCTGGAGCTTTGCTGGCTGTGCAGGTGGAGGAGTGGAGGCACAAACGTGCATTTGGAGAGTGACTGTATTAGTGCTGAGAATGTGGCTGTCTGTTACTCCCTGATACCTTCTCACTGCTGGTGAGCATCACAGCAGAAGGACATAGCTGAGTGAAAATGCATGAGATAATCAATAGGAGACAGGGTATCAGATGATAAAGAGCCCTGTTGTAGAGACTCCTTCAAATAGCTATTTTCCTCTCCTTTTCACAGAATCAGAGAATGGTTTGAGCTGGATTATCTCATTCCAATGCCCCTACCATGAGCAGGGACACCTTCCACAAGACCAGGTTGCTCCAAGCCCTGTCCAACCTGGCCTTGAACACTTCCAGGGATGGGGCAGCCACAGCTTCTCTGGATAACCTGTGCCAGAGTTTCACCAACCTCACAGGGAAGAATTTCTTCCTAATCTCTAATCTAAAGCTACTCTCTGTCAGTTTGAAGCCATTTGCCCTTACCCTGTTGAAAGCAGCAAGGCTTTCCCCATGCCCTTCCTCATCTGTATGGCTTTGGGATTGTTATCCTCCTAGGATTAATATCCTCAGCAAATTGTTGTCTTTTTTGTTTTGTCCATTGGCTCCATCAGTATTAATGCAGAAATGCTTGTGAAGCACTTTCAACTATAGTACCTCTGGGGCAAATAAATCTTGTTAAGCTGGTACTGCCAGGAGAACTGCCCTCCTCAGGTGCTACAGAGAGGAAAGACAGCATGGCAGAGGTAGGACAGACACTTTCCTATCAGAAGATGATAGTCTGTAATTCATTGAGAGATACAGGATGTGAAGGGCACTACAACAACTATTTTTCTTCTCCTTACTGTTGTGTTCTTGTACTGGAAAAGAAGTCAAGAACATCACAGGCACAGGAGTTTGGAAAGTTAGTGTCAGGACCGAGCACATTAACCAAGCACTGGGAATAGAACAAGAAGACCCTGGCTGTGGCTGTATTTTATCTTTCAGGTGTTTGAGCTTTGTGACAGATGTTGCAGTCAACAACAGGATGAACAGCAGGATGAGGCCAAACCAGACTGGACCCATGGAAAACAGCATTGCATTTAATTACTGCCATTATTAATTCATTACAGCACCGGAATGTGAAACAAGAGAGGGATTCAACTTGGGAGTGACCCAGAGCTGATCCCTGGGTCTCAGTAAGGGTGTTTCATTAGGACAGACCACTCCAGCTGCCATCGCGGTGATGGATGCTGGACAGAGCCTCTTGTGCCACAGTGGTTATCCAGCTATCACAATGATGCCTCCTGTGGGGACAGGTCTTGCCAGGCAGGATTTCTCACTGTCATGCTACAGAAATCCAAGCCAAGCAGCCGGGGAACCAGGCTCCTGGTTGACTGTGTGGCTATTCACCATCCTGCTTTCCATGCCAGGCGTTAAACAAACTTCCCAGTGTACCAGGGCTGGAGATCTGCCACCAGAACTGGGGACTGGATCAATGTTCCGCGTTGGTCTTCCTGCTTTTCCAACCATCACAGGAAGAACTCCTTGTTTCACTGCCAGGATTAGTGCTGGCGTAGGTCCCGCTTTGGTCTGAATGCCCTTCTCTGAGAACGGCTCCTTCCTTTCCGGAAAGGACGGACATGGAGATAGTCAGACTTTTATTTCATGGCCAACAGACAGAGTCTATGGCCAGGTACCTCTCACTGGTTAGAGGAGTGACTGGAACCCAGAAACACCAATGCACAAGGTCCCTCTGGCTGTGCTGCACACAGAGGTCAGTGTGAAAGAGACTACAGAGCTGGCAGTGCTGAAGAGCAGAGCTGACATCCTGCTGCAGCAGACAAACCATCCCAGAAACCAGGCACAATTGTAAAGATCTGGGTTTACATGGCCAGTGATGCCCAGTGTACTGCAAATTATTTCCCCTCATGCCTGCCAACAGCACGGCTGAGTTGAGCATGCAGTGTGACAGGACAAGGGGGAATAGCTTCCAAATAAGAGTAGGTTTAGATGGGATATATGTAAGAAATTCTCTGTGACAGTGATGAGACACTGGCACAGATTGCCCAGAGAAATTGTGACTGCCTCATCCCTGGAAGAGTTCCAGGCCAGGTTGGATGGAACTCTGAGCAACCTGGTCTAGTGGGAGGTATCCCTGCCCATGGCAGGTGGGTGGAATGAGATGGTCTTTAAGGTCCCTTCTAGCCCAAACCATTCTCTTATTCTCTGGTTCTCTGATTCTCACTCTTGCAGTGCTGTTGGATTTCATGGATGTATTTTCCATCACTTAGCCTCAGCTCCACAGCACAACACATTGTAATGCCTTTTCATTGTCTTTAAACCATAAAAAGGTAAGAATGGTCCCCATATTTTCTTATGCCCTCAGTGATTGATATGTTTTTATCTGCGGTATCCAGGAGACTTGTGTGAACAGCTCCTGCCTTCTGGTTAGAATTCAGGAGTTTTAAGTATCTTTCTTTCCATTGATATTGGTGCTGTCTGGCTCTCAGGGTAACACTGCTGCTCCTTTGTTTTTAGAGTTGCTCTTACACCAAATCCAGGGCATTGCCTGCCTGTCCTGAGACAATCAAGGTATGAAAAAGGCACTTTGGCATCCCAAGTCAGTCCCTGCATACATCTTATTTATTACTCCACCACNAGAGCAGAGCTGACATCCTGCTGCAGCAGACAAACCATCCCAGAAACCAGGCACAATTGTAAAGATCTGGGTTTACATGGCCAGTGATGCCCAGTGTACTGCAAATTATTTCCCCTCATGCCTGCCAACAGCACGGCTGAGTTGAGCATGCAGTGTGACAGGACAAGGGGGAATAGCTTCCAAATAAGAGTAGGTTTAGATGGGATATATGTAAGAAATTCTCTGTGACAGTGATGAGACACTGGCACAGATTGCCCAGAGAAATTGTGACTGCCTCATCCCTGGAAGAGTTCCAGGCCAGGTTGGATGGAACTCTGAGCAACCTGGTCTAGTGGGAGGTATCCCTGCCCATGGCAGGTGGGTGGAATGAGATGGTCTTTAAGGTCCCTTCTAGCCCAAACCATTCTCTTATTCTCTGGTTCTCTGATTCTCACTCTTGCAGTGCTGTTGGATTTCATGGATGTATTTTCCATCACTTAGCCTCAGCTCCACAGCACAACACATTGTAATGCCTTTTCATTGTCTTTAAACCATAAAAAGGTAAGAATGGTCCCCATATTTTCTTATGCCCTCAGTGATTGATATGTTTTTATCTGCGGTATCCAGGAGACTTGTGTGAACAGCTCCTGCCTTCTGGTTAGAATTCAGGAGTTTTAAGTATCTTTCTTTCCATTGATATTGGTGCTGTCTGGCTCTCAGGGTAACACTGCTGCTCCTTTGTTTTTAGAGTTGCTCTTACACCAAATCCAGGGCATTGCCTGCCTGTCCTGAGACAATCAAGGTATGAAAAAGGCACTTTGGCATCCCAAGTCAGTCCCTGCATACATCTTATTTATTACTCCACCACAGGGATTTTGGAAGCTCAGCCAAGAGCGTTGCTTCTTTTGTAAGAGGTTTCATGTTCTGAGTGAAACACTTTGTGATTACACAGACCATTAAGGTTCACGTGGTGCTTCCAAATCAAGGGAGAGTGAAAAATACTGGATCATATTTCTTGCCTTTTTTCTCTGTCTTAGACCAGGTGTCCTCTGCCCATCCTGCTGACAAGGCTTGGCTTGCTGTGCCCATAAACCTAGGTGATAAACAGGGATATACTGAGAAGAGAGAGGCTTTGCTGTCTCAGCATCTATGGTATGGACAACATCTGCTGCCATCCAAGGGCTCTTGTGCTGTTTTGAGGGAGGATCTGCAGTACAGACTTGACAAGGGCAGATCCCACATGTCTCTGGCTCCTGTCCCCCTGCTCTGACTTGCAGGAGGTTAAAAATATAACCTGGATCATAGATGCTATTTTGGGGGCTCTATGTTTTTCCTTGCTTTAGCTCCCCAAGCATGTGCTGCTATTTTTTCCAGTAATGATCAGCATTACCCTACACACTTCTCTTTAGAATATACAATTTTAGACACAGTTATGCAACTATTACCACTCTAAATAATTTGCTATGTGAGCTATTTTTTTATTCTAACTAAAAACAATAACAAGTTTTGCTTCATTTTTAGCACTGCTAAATGGTTAGCCCCAGGATTAGAGTAAGCTTCTCCAGGGACTGTGTGCTTCCCAACACACATCACTCCTATGGATGTGCTTGAGCTCTGATCCCTCAGAAAATCAACAAACTGTCCAAACCTTCTTACTCTTGGATGAGGTGGAAAAAAAACATTTATAGGGAAGGAGGAAAGACTACATGTAACTGTAGGGACAATTACAACATCATTACGATGTAGTGGTAGTGAAAACAAATCACCAAAAGCGGAGTCACTTCAGTGTCTTAGCAAGTTGTAATCATATAAAAGCACCATGGGACAAGTTTTTTCTGTCTGAGTGAATGGAAGAATGAGAAGCACTGGAAGCGCTAAAATGTTCAGCAGAGGCATCACAGCACGTTGCTCGTGCTCTGCTTCAGCTCCAGCCCTGCTCCCAAATCAGCTGCACCCCAGCTGTGCTCTTTCCTGGGATCAGCAGCTTTGTGGTTCCAGTGCTGTGGTTGCTGCCAGGCATTGAGGTGGACCCAGAGAGACAGAGCCTGCTCGGGCCTTTGGTGGGGAAAGAAGAGTCTCCAAGCCTTGTGAGGGTTTGGTCAGAATGGCAGAAGCTGGGCCACTTGGGACACCTTGGAGACAGGTCCTGCTGAACTGCTGCTGCTGGTACAGAATGCAGTACACTGAGGTGTGAACTCATCGTATTCGCCAGCTGGTGGACTGGGTGTCTCTGAGCAGACTGAGCACGACTCAGGGTGGTGGTAGATGGCACATGGTCCTGAACAGAGGTGTCTTGGGCTTCCTGGGGTTTGGAGGACAAGGGGGAAAGTGAGGGCAAGAGGGTGTTTGGGCATTGATATCACCCAGGATAGAAGCCAATGTGTGTCATTGACGTCAAATCTGACCCCGCCAAAGCTGAGTGTCCTGTTACAGTCAAGTAACATTTGGCTTCAGGAAAATGCCTCTGTCCTGAATCTGTTACTAATGTAATAAATGCTGGAGCTCCTGGTAGACTGAAGCATTACAAAGTCCTCAAAGGAAAACAGCACAGTCCTCCTTTAAAGTAAAGACAAGTTAAAACTTCAAAGCTGGGCAAAGTGAACAGGCTCTTAATCCGTTGTAAACTGGTGGTAAATCTGTCTCCATGCCCTCCCTGATCTCACATAACCACGGTGTTAAGAGGCTCAGAAACTGGCCAGAAGGCCAGAAGGCTATTTATCCAGACCTGGAAAGGATGATACTATCCCATGAAAGGCATGTTTGTGCTTGCGGGTCTTCAGACCAAGGCCAGCAGCCCCAGTGTGTTGCTCCTCAGCCACAGGTAGTTTGCTCCAGTACCTGGATGGAGCTGAGCCAACAGGACAGGAGATGGTGCTCAAAGTCTGAGTAATCCAGCCAGCCCTTTACATCCTGGTGCCTGTCTGTCTATACATCTCAAAGCTTGATGTCAGGCCACGGGGAAATGCAGCTGTTTTCCTGTAGGACTGGGATTGGTCTGTGGTCCTTGGGAGAAGGAGTACTTGCACAGGGATACTTGCAAGACCAGACAATTCTTTTCCAGATGTAACTAGACCTGGGCAGCCAGGGTTGTGCTCTCCACCTGGACATTCTGGATTCTAGGAAAGGACTCCATGGCAAAAGAAAAGGAAATACATTTCAGATGGTCCAGGGAATAGCATGAGGATGTCTGGGAGAGCTGCTGGAGGTACCTGTAGCTCTCGTGCACTTCCTTGGTGCCAATGGCTGTGACATCCACTATAAGAATGAAACCGGGTTTGATCTTCCTTACTTTTTCTTACCATTTCCTGCCTTAGAACCAGAATGCACTTTCAGCCCTTCAAATTTTTCTTTCTGGGAGAGGGGTGATGTGCCAGGGTCCTGTCCACCCCACCCTGGCTGCCAACAAATTTAGCATGGTTATATATAGGCTCTAAACTGAGGTCTTCGAAGAAGCACTTCAACCTGAGTTCCTCAAACAAGGCTGGAAAAACTCCACTTGGCATCAGACAGTTCACCATATACTCCTGTTCCCTTCTGCTTTTATCCAGAGTACCTCCATACCCTGTGCTGTGGGATACCGGCTATTCTGGGGAGGGGCATTTGATATCTTTCCATTCCCTAACTAGACTTGAAGGGGCTGTCTCCCCTCCTCCAGGCTGGGACACAAACTTTCTGACTCAGTGCACCCAATGTCACTGGATTGCAGTGGTGCAGGATCAAGGAATTAACTGAGGGAGCTCTGAGAGAGAAGGTCTCTCTGTCATGTACCTACATAATGGGAGACTGAAGCTAGCAAGTATATTCACCATCTGCACTGTGTTTTCTGAGATGCAACCTGTGGGGCCAGTAACTTTCCTGCACAACTTCAATGTCTGAAGAACAACTTCAATGTCTGAAGAACAAGACTTTCTGCATTTCTATTTTGATTGGCTGGTTTTCTGAGAATTTGTCTAGGAAGGAACCCTCCTACCTTCTATTTCCACCCAATATCTATGGCTTTTTTTAAAAAAACATTGATCTCAGAAGAAGGAAGTGCTTTGAACATCTCTTCTATTCACACATCAGATCACCCACAAAGTCAACATACACCTGAATCACCAAAAGAGGTCTGTAGCACCAGTGATTTTGGCTGGGATTGTTAAGTGGAGAACACGGATTTCATAGCAAGGGTGATGCAAACATTGTGCAAATCTACTGCAAATCCTGGGGGGACTCTTCAGCTGGGTCTTTGCTGTAAAACTTTCCTTGCCAATCACTGCTAGGCACTTAGAAGCAGGTGAGCTCTGCCCAGTGCAGCTTAGCAGTACAAAAGCCCTTAAATTAGAAATACAGAACAACTCTGCTTTGCAAGTCTAGACTGAACCTCTCCAGACAAACAGAGCTTTCTCAAAGGAGAGATGTTCCTCCCTGCAGACATGTGGGAGGTGCCTGAGTGTTTCCTTTGGCAACCTCTACACTACTCCGATCCCCAGTTAGACAAACTTGCAGAGATCCTAATGGT
>VYZS01050546.1:30284-68119 GCA_013400695.1 Neodrepanis coruscans
AGAGATCGGGAAATACCATGGGTTTGGAGAAGCAAAACTAGAGAAGTCAGTGAGTGACACATCCAAATGACCCAGGGAGAAGCTCAGCTGCCCAATTTATTGTGGTCTGTCAAGTTTTTCTGGGATTTGCTGAACCTCCCAATGTTCTCAGGACTTTACCAAAGTCTTGGTGAACATGTGCAATCACTCATGACCACTTCTGGGCAGTCAACTATTTCTTTGTTGGGCTCAGTGCCATTCTCTGCTGTGAAGCATCAGAGCTTCTATTGCTGTTAGGGATGTGATGAGTGTGAAGCACCCAGCTGACTTCCTTATATTTGCAAAATGAGTAGGAAGAAAACAAATGGGTATCATTGTAATGGCTTGTATCTGATTTTACCTTGAAGGGGAAAATGCCCTTCCCTGGTTTTTCATGGTAGGATGTGAGTATTCACACCTCTGAGATAGAGTTGTGAATATGGTTAATCTAAAGACTAACAGCCACAATTAATTCTGTTTGCAATTTCTAGTACCTGGAGAGGATTTCATCTAGCAGGATATACCCATTTCAAGGCAATTTCCTTCATTATTCCAGCTTACAAATTACCTGTAACTATTGGTCTTCAGTGCAAGTCTCTTGAAGTTTAGCTTTATAAAGTCATTATTTTTAATTAATAGATAAAGCTCATCCAATATTCTCAGAATTAACTCCAACTTAGGAGAAAACACAGAGCCAGTATGCGGATGTGTGTATTCACTAGGAAATTCTTTCAAAACGTTATGATTAAAGGTAAAGAAAGGGATTTGGGCTTTATTTGGCAGATAAATAGAAACGCAGAGCAAGGTGTTCTTACCACATTCTATAGGACTTAATCACAGGTGTGCTGTGACTTGCTGCCAAAATGTTTGGTGTTTTCCTCTTCATGCAGGTCCACAATGGTCACTGGGTTCCATCTGTGTGTCCATGGGATGTGGATAGAGGATGTAGAGTGGGAATCAGCACAGACAGCTGGCAGCCAGGCACGCAGATCTCTCCTGCCTGGCTCCTCATGGACTAAGTAGGTGAAATGTCAGATATTTTCTCTACAGGAAAGTGTCATGGGAATGGCAATGACCTTTCTTTTGGGAGCACTGGTGAGCTGTCTCTCTCCTGCTCCCAACTCTGGACCTTTGCCATCAGGCTAAGTTTGATCTGGGTTCATTGCAGCTACACCCCTAAGCTCTGAACACACGAGCGAAGGCTTGGGAAGGAGGAGGTGGAGTAAGGTTGAAAAGCTGAGGTTCTGATGCAACTTGCCTTCTGCCTCAGATACTTGGATTTTGCTCAATCTCTTGTGCAGGTCTCCAGATGTGCAATTCTGGCATTACAGGTACTTTTGAGGAAAGCAGTTTGGAAGACTGATGTTCATCATTGTGCTCTTTATTCCTGGAGAATTCTGGAAGAATCTTCTGACTGCTTGAGGACTCTTGTAATTAAAGAGACCCACTTGACCTAGCAGACTTGCTGTATGTGATGGAAAGAAGAGCAAATGTATGAAATCTTTTACATAAAGATTATTATGCAGTTATATGTCTAATCAGTGACACCAAAGACAAAGAGTAATAGATTCCCTGTATATTCACCTTAGAGCAACATGCCAAGTACATTATTTATATATCAAAATAATTTCTGGATCTTGCTGTGCCCTGTATTTGCTTCACAGCTCATTCTCTTCCTTTTTCTCAGCCCCAAATGTTGCCTAGCCAAAGATTTCTCTTTTACCTCAAAACTCAGCTTCATTTCCCCTGTCAGTAAAGCAGGAGGTTTTGCTATGACCAAAGGAAGGGCAAATCACAGCCAGAGATTTTGGGAAGCCCTTGGACTTTCTCAGCCACACATATCCTAGCAACTGTGGATTCCTTAGTGGACTGGAGCTCTCTGGGCATATTCATCATGCTCTTGAAACATTTTTGCTCTTCTTCCAGAACCTTGTGGCCAAAGTTATTTTTCCAAGTCATATCAAGCAGTTTTCTTCATCCTTGGCCACAGAGGCCCTAAAAAGAGTAACACAGCATTTTCTCCTAAGGAAGACCCTGGGAAATTCAGCAGCAGCCTGAGCCCTGCATGCCCTGCATGCTAATCCTAACCCTAACTCTGCACCTTGTCAGGCTGCACCTCTGTGGATGCTTCTACATTGACCTGGGATTGAGACACGACATGACACATGTGCAGCCCAGTCATGTCAAACCTTTGGAAACCTCCACCCTGAAGTCCCATTGTCTCTCTTGGGGCTCTTCAGCCTGCACAAGAGAAGGTTGTGTGGAGACCTCAAAGCCGCTTTCTGTATCTGAAGGACATACATGGAAGTTGGAGAGAGACCCTGCATCAGGGACTGGAGTGACAGGACAAGGGGAAACAGATTCAAACTGACAGAGAATAGGTTTAGCTTTGATATTAAGATGAATTTTTTTCCTTTGAGGGTGGTGAGACCCTGGCACAGATTGCCCAGCAAAACTGTGGCTGGCCCATCCCTGGAAGTGTTTGAATCCAGGTTGGACAGGGCTTGGAGCAACCTGGGATGGTGGAAAGCGTCCCCCATGGCAGGGGGCTGAAATGACATGATCTTTAAGATCCTTTCCAACCCAAACCATTCTATGATTCTATAATTCTAACTATCTCTGGAGACCATATCTTCTTGTAAAGGTTGTCCCTGCTACTTAGCAGACCTCATGAAAAACAAGTAGTTTTGACACAAGCAAGTCAAAAATACCATGCCAAAGCATTTCCTTCAGCCACTTGAGACTTCAGGCTACTAGGAGACTGCAAACCTTGGGCCAAGCTTGCCTTGCAGTCTATCTGTCTCCCTTGAATGGCCCTGGTGAGGAAGAAATAGTTAAATCCCAAGCTGACCCAAGCTGGATGTCATCCTTTGTGTGTGAGAGGCATTAGCAGGACTGGTCTAAACAGCAGAGTGTACCCAGGGTTGCTCAAGCAAGAGAGGAAAACAGTGGTAAATAAGAAAAAGGTTACTATGCAAGGAAGGCTCCAGGAATATGAAATGTGAGCCTTCCTGCCCATGCAGCACCATGCCAAAAGGATCTACCCCTTGGAGGGAGACAAGCTGCCTGATAAAGCTGCCCAGCAAAGCGCTTTCTCAATGCAAACACAGTCTCAACTTTCCTTACTCACTGGAAGGTCTGTGAGCCCTTGTAATCTCTTACTGGTTCCAGACAATGAGAAGTGATTGTGCTGCTTGATACAGCTCCACGATGCAACTTAACACCTTTTTGGAAAGAGGTTTTTCCCCAGGAATATTCCTGTGTCCTGGTTTCATGATGAGAGGTCACAAAGATACCCAGGGATGGCCATGCAACAGCTCCCTTAAAGAGCAGATCCATCACACACCAGTACACCAGAAATCTCTTCTCAGACCTCATGCCTGTAGCATGCTCACAGCAATCTCTTTACAGTCACAGAGCTGGCTTTGTCCTGTCCCTAAACAGTGCTTTGCTCTGGAGCTGCTTCAGCACTCATCCACAGACACGCTACATAAAATTCTTCTTCAGGTTGGAAGCTGTTCAGAAAAGTTTTGAGTTTGAGGGGGCTTTATGCATGATATGTTTATAGAGAAAACAGATAAACGAAGAGAGATATGCAATTCCAAGGCTGCATTTAGATGCCTTAGACAGTAGCACATTTCAAGTGTATAAACAGTCACTGCTTTTACTGCTCTCTGTGCACAAGGATATCACAACAGTGCATGAACAGCTGATTGATGTGGGGGCCTTACAGTTCATGATGGTGGGGATCTCCTGGTCCAAGAACTGGCACTTCCTTGGCATGCCACTGGGTCCTAGGCCTAGAAAGATAAATTGTTTGGCAAACAACAAAGGTCTAGTTAATCCTAACCGGAGGTGCCAGTGCCACACTAACCTCACAGTAAAGAATTTTTCCCATGCATCTAACATAAATTTACCCTTTTTCATTTCTGAAGCCATTCCTCCTTGTCCTGTCACTACAGCTCCCGACAAACTGTCCCTCTCCAGCTTCTCTGTAGCCCCTTCAGATTCCAGAGGGTACTCTGAGGTCTCCACACAACCCTCTCCTCTCCAGGTGGATGAGCCCCAGCTCTCCCAGTCTGTCTCCATAGGGAAGGTGCTCCAGCCCCCTCAGCAGCTTCCTGGGTCTCCTCTGGACTCGATCCAACAGTTCCATGTTCTTCCTCACCAATCCAAAAAGGAACACCTGGGCAGGGATGTGAGTTTGCCAATTTGAATTGNTCTGCTACATGATGCAGAAGCTGAGTGATCTGAGGAGCCCGGACTGAGATCACCTCTTTTCAGAATGGAGATAGGGATTTTTTTAAGGGCACAAGAGAGACAAAGCTCTTACAACTGTGCAGTTGAAACCCTGCACATGGCACATGCCAGAGCCTCTGTGGCATGAGGAGCGTGGATAAGATGTACCTGTGGAACACTGTCCTGTCCCCAGTCATCACATTTTAGGGTAGGATGAACACATAGCCCTGTTTAGAAATTAAGAAGACCGACTACATATGAGTCCCAGCACATGCTGGGTATGTTCTCCCTCTTCCTACCCTGTTGTACTGTAATTCCCTCATCCAGCTCAGGCCTTGTTTCCCCGTCAGGCAACCAGCACACACATATCTGGACAAAGCCCCTCCTTTCTATCAACTTTGTTGTTAAATGTCCTAAAACCCCAGATCAATAGCCCAAGGGAGACCTTCTGGATTTGGTTTTTTGCTTGTCCCAGCAGACTACAGGGCTATCTGTCCTTTTTCTTCCCCTTCTCATTGTGAGAAAAACAACAGATTAAGGAAATTGAACAAATCAAGCTGATGATCCAGATGCAGCGATGGAGACGGAGCAACATGTGCACATGAAGAGCTGAGGCAGCACTTTTCTCAGCCTGAGCACTGAAGAGGGCCCAGAGTAAATGAAACCTGCAGGCTGAAAAATGATTCTGAGAAGACCGTTTAGCTGCCTGCATTGCATGGTGCTGGGTAACGGGGTGATCACAAACAAGGCAGGCCATAAGGATACTTCTGTCTCCTGTAAATAGATTATATGTCTGCTCCTGATCCAGAGTTTTTTCCATTTTGCATGTAGTTGACTCCCAGCTGTAAGCGTGAGGAAGTGGACAGCTGCAGAAGGCCCTGGAGGTGAGCAGGAAGGATCAGCCAGGGAACATCTGTCAGTGAGCTCAGACCACTGTGTTCACCCTCACTCTGCAGCTTCCAGTTAGGAGAACAGCCAGGAAGAACTTGTTCTCCCAGGATGAGCCAGGAATGAAGATATAGGGTAAAGAGGTTCAGTGATGACAAACCAAAAAAACATCAAATACTGCAGCTTGCAGGAATGGGCCAGGAAATCCAACAATGAAGGAACCTGAAGGAAAGCAGCTGGAGGAGAGGGGGCACAAGGTGGACATTTTAGGAAGGTATGAAGAAATATTGCCTGGAGAGCATCCCTTCTTCTGCATCGAGTGAGATCTTTACACTGGAGGAAAGGAGGCTCAGGGGAGACCTTTATTACTCTGTACAACTATCTGAACGGACGTTGTAGCAAGGTGGGGATCAGGCTCTGATCCCAGGTAACCAGTGACAGGACAAGAGGAAATGGCCTTAATCTGCACCAGGGGATGTTCAGGTTGGACATCAGGAAGAATTTCTTCATGGAAACAGCTCTCAGGCATTGGAAGGGGCTGTCCAGGGAGGTGGTGTAGTCACCATCCCTGGAGCTGTTCAAGAACGACTGGACATGGCACTCAGTGCTCTGATCTGGTTGACGAGGTGGGGATGAGTCAAAGGTTGAACTGGATGATCTTGGTGGTCTTTTCCCACCTTAACAACCCTGTGACTCTGTCACTGTATGCCTATCACCAGGAGTGATTCCAGCACAAGTACCAGAAGATGGCACTCCTGGATGTACAGCCACTCTGGAGATGCAACTGGGGATGTGGTCCAACTGGTCATGCTGGGGATGTGCATCACAAATCACGCTGAGGTTGCCATCAGATGTAATTCCTGCCCAGTCTCTGTGGAATGCATGGTCTTGGGGCTGTGTAGGATATGATTCTGAGGCAGTGAAAGCCATGGTGGCAAAACCAAAGCCATGCTTTTCCTCAGTGTGCCTAATTCTGACATGTCCATCCCAGGAGTGAGGCCATATCTTGGCATCTTCATGTTTCTTCCCTTTGCTATATAGGTTAACCCATGGCATGAGACTCTTCATCCTGAATTGTCTTTCAGGCATAGAGAGCTAAATGAGCATTTAAGGTTCCAAATTTCTTGTGAGTTGCTGGTTCAGAGCATTGTCAGGGCTCCTTTGCTGCTCACTGACCTTTGAGGCTTGGAGGTTTAACCGTGGAGCTCAGACTCATCGTCCCACTCAAAAAGAGGAAAAAAAACCAGAGAGAAAACACTAATGAAAAAGAATATGTCAGCAGAGAAAGAAAGAAATAAAAATCACTAGTGAATGTATATGGAAAATAGGGTAAAGTGAAAAAAGGGTTTTTTTTCCAAAGAAAATCTGGAAAATAGAGCGGGGAGAGAGTTCCCATGAAAAGTATTTCGTGTAGCAGGCAAACTGCAGACAGGTCATATTTGGCTTATAACCTAACATAAGCTTTCTTCTAGCTAGAAAAACAATTGCAAACCAAACACTGACTCACTCTTGAAAAAACAAAATACACAGAACTTTAATTTACAGAGGTTTCTGAGCTTTGGTGAGATCTGCAGATGTCAGAAATGTCAGAGAATTATCTTGCAGGTTCAAGTGAAGCTTGTCCCAGAATGGGCAGGCCCAGGCTTGGGTAAATGAGGCTCAAAAAGGAGGAGAAGGAAGGTTTGTGAGAGCCCAGTCAGGCAAAGCAGGCACTGTAGGGGATCATGGTGACTTCGCTGAATGCAAAGTCTTTATGTCCAGTGGCCTGTCCTGAGAGAGGCCTGAGGTCTTGTTTCAGCCTGACAGTCCCAGGGACATATTCACTATGAGGGCACAAAGACAGGTGGTATAGAAATAACCTTCACCATCATTTGGGTAATGACGGGGGAAAATCTGGTTTGGAAGAGTGAGACAAGTTTTAACTGACACAATGTCCTTGCTGGGAGTGCCAGGATGAGGAGACCCAGAAATCCCTTTTGTTTGATCCCAGCGTCTCTCAAAGGTCAGGAACTTGTTGCCAGTTTTGTCAGGGTCACAAGGGCCTCCCTTTGTGGGTGACAGCTGCTCTTTTTGAGCAGCAGAGAGTGGCTGAAGGAATCTATTAATTTGTTTTTCTGTTGAAGTTTAGAAAAAGAATGTTTTCTTGCAACCATGACCAAGAAAGGAGGCAGCAGCACAAGGCAAATAAACAGTCATTAGTGTGCCTCAGAGCCGTGTTTATGCTTCGTTCCTGAAAACAGCTTCTCCCTAGTGCAGCACTGTGCTAGAACTGGGGAAAGGGTGGGAGCTGGGCAAAATATCGTGGGCAGAGCAGGGGGGTCCCTGTCACTTCCCCATGCAAGAGGACAGCCATTGTGAACAAGCATGGAGTCATGTCCAGCTAGGAACAAGTGTCGTGCAAGAGGCACTTCTACTTTTCTTTCTGTTTGATGGTGGGGCTTGTGCATATCCCCAGCATCCTCTCCAGAGAGTAAAACCCTCACAAGTTGGCCTTGAGAAGCCATTCTCATATGAGAGGAATGAGTCATCTGCGGGAGCAGTGAGGTTCAGGCTTGGAAGGACCAACATTTGCCAACATTTTATCTTTCTTCCCGCTCAAAGCCTGGACTATGTCTGGTCTCTCTCACAGAGTGAGTTCTCTCAGCAGAGAGAACTGTGCTGGCAGGATGCATGTGGTCCCAGTGTGGTGATCTAAGAGTAGATATGAAATGGCCTAGCCACCCTTGAGCACATTACTTTCCATGTCCCCAAACAGTGAATGCCCCAGGGAAAGGTAGTGAGTGTGGAGCCCAGGCTGGGCTGAGAGGCATGGACAAGGGCCATGTGGCCAGGGATCCGAGCAAGAGGGTTTCTGGAGTGAGTCCTGTTTGCTCTGCACGCCCTTATTTCATGTGCTAGGACCCAGCCACAGAATATTTATCCCCTTGGAGAGTGATAAGTGATAAATGGTGACGTGTAGCTCTCATCTCTGTAACCCAAATGGTATAAAACCTACCCCAAAAAACTAAATTGAGATTCCTCCCTGTGCTTTGTTTGTTTGCAGTTCTTTCCTGGTTCAGATGGCTGCCTGGAGTACATGTGGGCAGGTTCTGAGTATCAGGGGTTCTGCTGCCTGGCTTTGAGTTTCTCTTCCATGGACTGGATGCAGAGTATACATGAAGAAAATTATTTCTCTGAACTAGACCATTTCTTGAGTGGCAACATTCCTGATTACTGTGTTTCTAATCCCTGTGAGGAATTTATAGAGAGGTTTGGGAAGAACAATGCTAGATCACTTTTGGAAGAGCTATGATGTTTTGGCATTGAGGCAAAAAACATGGTCCTAGTCAGCATATTCATTATGCATTTCTCATAAGAGGCACTGGGCTCCAACCTGCTTGAATTCTCCTTAGGTCAAATATGTTATTTTTCCTCCAAACTGTAATGTACTCTCTTTGGACACGAAACTTCCCACTTCCTGTTCTAAACTGGTGAAACAGTCTTTTCCCTACTCCTTCTCACTTACAAAGCTGTTTTTTCTGCAATGGATAAAGTAATCCCCACTCATGAATTATGTTTACAGAATGCTTTGGACCTTATGGTATGAAAAATGCTGCAACTATGTCAGTTATTATTTTTCCCATCAGTTCAGAGCAGTGAGTTCAGTCCCCTTTAGGAAACTCTCCTCCATAATTAGGAAAGTGTCGTAGAAGCTGTTTATCTTAATCAGTGAACATGGAACTGTGAAGGCTGGGAATACTACAAGCTCTCCCACAGACATGCTGAGTTTTTCTGAGATCTCCAATGAGATTTATCAGTAAGCAAGGGACTGAAGGAAGGTTATGTAGCCCTGTTGAGCCCTTAGTTCACCTGCTGTTCATGGAAGGCAGATGAAACTGTTCTGATATCACTGGCCTTGCAAGTATAGTGCTTTGTCAGGTCCAAGGTTATAAGTCCTGCTTTTGGACTATTTCCACTGGTTGTTGCAGTGATTTTTTCAGGGGGAGCTATAGCAGTTGATAAAATATAAAGAAAATGGTCATCTGGGTAGTAAAGGGACAGCTTGAGGCCACGGTTACTATTTGAGTGTTGTTTTAGTTGGGGAATGTGCCAAACTTGTTATTTGTGTCCACTGTAACTGCAGCTTTGTTTATTGGGAGTTTTCATCAAAGTAATTAAGGGCCAAAATCTGCACCCCTTATAGAATCACAGAATGGTTTAGGTTGGAAGAGATCTTAAAGCTTATTTCTTTCTAACCCCTACCATGGACAGGGACATCTGCCACTATCCCAGGTTGCTCCAAGCCCTGTCCAACCTGGCCTTGGACACTTCCAAGGATGGGGCAGCCACAGCTTCTCTGGGAAGCCTGTGCCAGGGCCTCACCACCCTCGCAGGGGAGGATTTCTTCCTTTTTGAAGTCAGAGTCGCCAACCCTTCCTTCCCCCTGCAGAGCACAAGTAACCCTCATGGACACCACTGAGTGGTGACAGGAGGTGGCTGTAGGAATATGGAAATATTCCAAGCAGATGGGTTCAAGTTTGCTTTTTTTTTTTTTTTCCTAGCATCATAAATAGATCCTGGAATCGAAAGGTGGAAAAACAAGCCTGCAGAGCATGAACACAACAAGCAAACACAGGGATTCTTCATTTATGGTGATGAGAGGCTGGTGCTGCCAATGGGTTGAGTCATCAAGGGACACACATTTGGACGGGTGGAGGTGGGGAGGTGACAGATGGACTCTCCAGATCAGCTGGCAAATGGCCTGGCAGGGAAGGTGTGGCCTTTCCAATGCAGGTTTGTGTGAAAAGGCTCTGTCCCTCAGGGTGTTGTTCAGGGAATGGCTTGACCACCTCAGGGACCCAGGAATACTTGTGTCATGCCAGGCACTAAGCCAAAGGCCTCCATGAGCTGGATCCATGTGCTACAACACCCCAGTGGCTGCTATTTAAAGCTGTTCTGTGCCTCTATGTCAGCTCTATGATCCAGGATTGTTCTTTGGAGAGCCATTCCAAGGAGAAATTCCACCTCAGGGACACATGAGCATCTAATGTGTCAGATGCATCTGATGAAACATGCTTGGCTAATGTAGATTTATTCAAGGCTGGTTTGGGCCCTTTTATTTTATTGCTATTTGTCAGACCAGGATAATCATCTCATTAAATCCAACCCTGAGTTGACAAAGCATTGGCACGAAGACTGCAGAGATCAGCTTTGTCCCTGGGACAACTTAATCTTCCTTCAGGCTGTAGCTGTTATGGAATAATAAACCTTCCCTGCTCGGATGTGCTCTACAAAAGGTCACATCCTTTCCCAACACTCTCTACGGTAGCCCTGGGTTGTTGCGGGAGGGGAAAGGAGTTTCTCTCCTCACAAAGAGATGTGCTGCCAGTCCCCTGCTCCCATTTCAGTGTGTTCCCCCTGTCTGCCCTGCAGGTTGATATGGTTTTGGCTGGTTCCACTGCTGAATGAGTGTCAGTCCGGTCTGAACACCCATAGCATTGCTGGGGCTGCAGGGTTCCTTTTGGCCATTTTGCTTGTGTTCCTCAGGGCTTGCTTCTCCCCATCTCATGCATCCCTGTGCTCCCTCCAAGATGCTGCAGGAGGGCTGAGAAATCACAGAACCGCAGAACCATTTGGATCGGAAAAGACTTCCAAGACCATTGAGTCCAACCTGTGATCACCACCTTGTCAACCAGAACAGAGCACTGAGTGCCACATCCAGTTGTTTCTTAAACACCTCCAGAGATGGTGACTCCACCACTTCCCTGGGCAGCCCCTTTTAATGCCTGAGAAAGCTTTCTGTAAAGAAATTCTTCCTGAAAATCCATCTTTTCCATATTTTCAATAAGCAATGTCTCAGAGTTGACTAACTTTAATTCTGCTCTTCACATGGCCTTCATCTGTTTCTCAGCTCTGCAACACATCCATCTCCTTTGCAGTGCTGCTGCTTCTGCCTTGATCTGCCTTTGCAAAGTTAAATTGTCTGGAGAACAATTGAACTCCTCTCCCTTCTGTGTAGCAGAAAGGCTTGTAAGACCAGCATGAGCTCTGGTTCTGGGTTTTGCTACACTGCACCTGACTGAGGTGGCAATGTGGCTCGGAGATCCTGGCATTGGTTCCTTCTCCCCAAAGGACACCTTTTGTTCCTCCCTATTAGGGCAGGAATGACTGCTAAACTTCAGCTCTAGAAAGACATCACACGATGCTTCCACACCAGGCTGGACAATCCTGAATTTGAGAGGGGAAAAGACCTTACTCTAAACCTGTTTTGGAGAAATGTACCTTGCACCACCTTGAGACCTAGACCATCCCTTGCTGGTGAGGTCTTTTCTGTGTAAATTATCAAAAACCTCTGTGTTAACCTATGGGACAGCTAAGGAGGAGACTGCTCATTTTTGAGGTGACTTTCGCTTTGGTCCTACAGTGACATGATGGAGCAGATGAAATTCTTAGAATTTGGGAAACAATGGACATACATCAAGATCCTGCCTCAGCTCTATGCCAGGGAAGTATTTTGTTTGCTGTTTGACTTATTTCTTGCTTTCTGTTCTTTGACTTTGTGAGGGATCTGGAGGCTGTCCTGGGCTTCTCCTGAGAGCCAGCATGACATAGCCATTAATTACTAGGGAATGACTGTGCTGGGAACTTCACCTGGTGTGGGACAAAACTTCCACTTGTTGGCAGTGTGGCTGGTGGAAAACAAAGCCTGAATACATAAACAATATCTCCGGTAATGGAAAGTCCACATAGCTGAACCCTGGCCAACTCAGTGGGGAAACACTGACAGACTGACTTGGATATAAGGGCTTAACAGCCTTGGGCTCCAGCGAGTGAACTCAGATGCTGCTGATTGGATGAATATCGCTGCAGGAATTAGGCTCAAGAGGTTTGAAGAAAAGCTTGGAATTGAGTGCTTCAAAAACACTGCAATGCTGAATTTCCAGCTTGCTTGGATCTGATAGCAAATATTATGTGTCCCCCAAACATCTCCTGATGTGACTGTTCCAGGTCTCAAGACACCACCTGGCCCTCAAGGCATTTGCTACATATCCCAAAATCCACCTGGCCCATCTGAGAGTCCAGATCCATGTGCTGCAACTTTGTGATGGGAGAAGGGGAAACTGAGGACTAAGCTGTCCCCTGTATTCACCTCAGAGTCTCTTGGTCTCAGGAATATCAGGGTTGACTTGAAAGGGACACAGCTTCTTTGTAGTCACAACTTACACCACGAGGATCAGTGTGTTTGCTCTTCTTCATGGAGGAGGTGGTCAGACATTGGTCCCTCAATGTATTGTATAGTAATGTAAATCCTTAAATTTTGTGTCATATTTAAGGCACTTTCTCACAAGGATCCACTGTGTCAGCAAGAAATGTGAAGCTGTAAAAGGCAATCACCACTTTTCAGCTGTGAAATATTGTCCCCAGCTTTGGTGGATTTCTGATAAAATCTATGTCTTAGGAACTCTGAGTGCCTTCCTTCCAGAAGATAGTTATGATTGTTACTGTGACACAATGAAGATTTGAGGAATGCTGGGTGTGAGGGAAATGAGGGCATCAGAGGCTCTTTCCTCAGCTTGATTGAAGAACAAGAGTTAGCTAACAAACATACTCTTGGAGAACTGAGTCATCCGTTTTATAAGGTTGCTTGGAGAATAGTGGGGCACTTCTGCTTTAAAACATTATTTCATTGTGAAGAGCCCTGCAAAATTGTTATTTCCATGAATATTTCATATTTAATGTGAGCCAAAAGAAGTAGCAATGTACAATCAGCTTGTGATTTCATCCACAGGAAATCGTATTAGAAAACACATGTAACACATGTCACTGCTTATTAATTATGCAGAACCTAATAAATTGCTAAGTGCAGACTGAGCTCAATTGTTTCATTTTTCCCGGGCACAACAGAGTGGAACTAAGGTCTGCCAGATTTGGGTTTCTTATGTTTTAATTCCTCTGGGGGGAGCATGTGAACATTTCTTACAGAAACTTAGAAGCAGAGAGAGAAATAACCCTTCACAATTATCACTGCCTCCTGGAACCTGATCAAAGGATGTTTGCTGTGGCATGAAGTTCAGTAGTGCCTGACTTGGAAGGGAACTTGTTTCCTACTATGATTTTTTCCATGCCTTGTTCTTGTATGGAATCTTTATCCCTGGATCTCTTTATCTTCATATCGAGGGCTTTCTCCTCTCTTCAAATTTATCCCTTATTCCAGAATAGCACTGCAAAGGAGACCTAACTGTGAAATTGTGTATTTGTCCTCAGTTGATTAAAAATTTTGGGGAAAATGCTGTTCATTGGAGAAGGAAATAATTTACACATTTTGAGTCAAGTTTTGTGTGTGTGCCCCCAAGATTTCCATTCTTCCAAAGCTGCTGAATTTTTTCATTTTGACATTTTGAAAGAAGTCTTTCAGCTGACCTTTTAGAATCACCACTTTTTTTTTCCTTTTGAAATATTTGATGAAAAAGAAGACCCAATGCTCCCCAAACCAAATAAGCCTCTTGTTTCAGGTCTAGTTCATCTCCTTTGTCATTGTTTTTTTGCAAAACAATGGTGGGGTGAATGCAGTTCTTCTTGGGCTGAGATAATTAATTTTCCTCTCATTTCTTTTTTTTCTTTTTTTTTTGTTTTTAACCAACCAAACTGAAAAATTGGCTATTCCTACAGCTCTATTTGCAAAAGGACTGGAAAAGCTCCTTTATTCAAATACTAAAACTGTAAAAAATACCCAAGGGATTTCAGAAGGAATAGCACCAGAGGCAAACATTCAGTTTAGAAGCATTTCTCTTGTTCTGAAATGTAAAATCCCACCTTTTGCAAAAAAGAAATACAATACCTCTGGTTTTGCAAGGGCAGTGGCTCCTTATTAAAAAGCAGGGCAATACAAACTAGCCCATGTGCCAAAGGTGGTTCCTGTGGTTCTGGGAATATCATCATGCTCATGGATGCAAGAGAAGTACAAGAGAAGTAATGGGCTGTGCAGGGAGGGCGGAAGGGAGGGGCCACAGGCCCAAGCAACTGAAGGACTCCATGACAGGGCTTTGGCTCTGTTTTTCCAGAGTTATTTTTACTCCTAATGAAGTCTTGGTCCTGGTGGAAATGAGCTCAGCAGTACAATGCTTCCTGTGGTCACCTGCCAAGACAGAAGCGCCCGGTCCCATCAGTCCTTGGGGGGCTGCAGGACCCTGCCCAGGGTGTGCCAGCCCCACCACAGGACCCACCATTCTCCCCTCCGCTGCCTGTGACAGAGTGTGTCCATGGGCTGGGCACAGGGATGTGCTGCAGGTGGAGGGCATGTGGAGAGGACTGTTTCCCACTCGTCTCACTTGGAGGACCAGTGCCAGCCCAGCGCAGCAGGTGCTGCCCCATCACCTGAGCCACAGAAAGTGTCTGGCTCTAGGACAGCACTGTGTGTCTCTTTCCATATTGCCCATACTGCCCAGGGCTCCACCAGCCTTCCCAAAAACACAGTAAACATATTCACATCCTCAGAGGGGACGTTCACATTCCCAAACCATTCCCCAAGGGAGCACTTTGCTTTTTCCTAAATTGCTGAGTGGATTTCAGAGCAATTTTGCAGAAAGTCTGGAATAACTCAGTCCTTTTCGCTGTTGTTTGGACTTGTTCATGACTTCATTTAACTGTTGGGACACTGAACCCATGGGAGGTTTAATTATTTGTAACTTGTGGTGAAGGGAGATGGCATGTAATTCCCTGGGGATTACATGCAGATAGATACTGCAAGTGGATACCCTACCTGGAATACTTCTACAGTTCTGTTGCTTCCAACCCAAGGACATGGAGCAAGTCCAGAGGAGAACACAAAGTTGATAAGGGGACTGGAGCCCCTCCTCTATGGAAACAGGCTGAGAAAGCTGGGGCTGTTCAGCCTGGAGAACGGAAGGCTGTGTGGAGACCTCACAGAATCTTCCAGTACTATGTTCCTTACAAGGAAGACAGAGAGGGGCTGTTCATCAGGAACTGTAGTGACAGAACACGGGGGAATGGCCAAATTGAAGGAGAGTAGATTTAGATTAGAGATTAGGAAGACATTCTTTCCTGTGAGCATGGTGAGGCCCTGGCACAGGTTGCCCAGAGAAGCTGTGGCTGCCTCATCCCTGGCAGGGTGCAAGACAGGGTTGGACTAGGCTGGGAGCAACCTGAGTTAGTGGAAGGTGTCTCTGCTCCTGGCAGTGGGGTGGAACAAGATGATCTTTACAGTCCTTTGCAATCCAAACCATTCTATGATTCTGTATTAGAACAGCAAAGGTGGAGAATGAGTCCCTCTCATCTACATGGTGCTCTTCTCTTCTTTCCCAGCACTTCATAATTGCAGCTCCCACCCTTGGGAACATGCCCTATAGATCTTTTCAGGGACAAGATGAACACAGTGTCTTATCCCTGGCTTGAGGATTACTGCCTGTTTCTGTCTAGGGATGGGAAAATAAGGAGGCAACAGTTAATTACCTTAATCTTTCCCAATGAACCTATAAAGTTCTGAGTGTGGGAGGGCTGTGAAATCAGGCCAATGCTTTCTGGGCTACAGTGAAATTCCTCTCTAATTCCTGAGGTCCCAGGAACATGGAAGCTCCTATCCTGGAGCACAGTTTCCGTAGGGACACCATAAACAAGTTAACTTTAATCTTATTATCTCAATGATGCTCTTTATTAGCCTAAATCAGCCTAGCATCCTTTTGGTGTTTGTCCAAGATGGATTGCATCTCTCTCTCTGTTGGAAAGGCCATGGAGAACTCTATTCCTGGGCTGTAAATGAAGAGGAAAAAAAAATCCTTATTGATGAATTGTTTCACTGGCAAAACAGCAGCTGCACAACGGAAACAAGTCAGAAAGTGGAATGATCAGAAGTCCCTTCCAACCCTGCAAATAAAATGAGTTTTGGGGAAGAAAGCCCCTGCACAGAGTGAGGAAATCCCATGCATCTGCTCAGGCTGGGAGCTGATCTGCTGGAAAACAGATCCATGGTGAAGGACCTGGGTGTGGTGCTGGACAAAGAGCTGTCCCTGACCAGCAGTATGTTCTAGGGGCAAGAAGAACAATGGTATCCTGGGATACATTAGGAAGAGCATTGCCAGCAGGTCAGGGAGGTGATCCTGCCTCTCTACTCAGCCCTGGTGAGGCACATCTGGAGTGCTATGTCCAGTTCTGGGCTTCTCAGAAGAGGAGAGACATGGAGCTCGAGGGTGTCCAGCAATGGAACAAGAGGCAACAGGCAGGAACTGATGCACAGGAAATTCTACTTGTACACGAGGAAGAACTTCTTTACTGTACAAGCAACAGATTGTACAGTAAAGGCAGAGAGGGCATGGAGTGTCCCTCACCGGGGATATTCCAGAGCAGTCTGAACACAATCCTGTGTCCTGTGCTCTGGGATGGCCCTGCTTGAGCAGGGAGGTTGGACCAGATGAGCCTCTGCGGTCTCTTCCAACCTGACCCATCCTGTGATTCTGTGGTGTTCACAGGTGTCCATACCTTCAGCTCAATATATCTGTGATGAAAGGTAGCAGCTATTCTCTTACTTATGCCAAAAAGAGTTGAACAAAAGACCTGTATTATTCCAGGGTGTGGTGGGTGACAGCACCATGATATCACTACCTCAGCAGTGCCAGTGCCTTGGTCTCATGGCACAGTGTCTTTCCAGGTGTGGCATCAGGAGATGGTATCTAACCTGCCTTGCTGTGTCCTGCCTGAACATCACAGCATGAAACCGACTCTTTGCCCAGTCCTCACTTATTATGGAGAGAGGAGGGAGCCTTGGCTCTAGCTCCATATTTCAAAATTATGTCAGCGGGGTGGTTGTATAAGTATTTTTTTTTATGGTTGTATAAGTATTTTTTATTTTTTTTTAAAGACAGTCATTTGATAGGATTACTTTAGTCAGCTTTTCACTACCTCCACAAAACTGGAGCCAAAAAGGAAGGTGGATCAGAAATCAGGGTGAACCTGCCCAACCTCACTGTTCAGGGAGCAGTACTAAAAGTGAGCAGAGAGAGGAAACACAGGAAGGTCTCCAGAGTGGGGAACACTCCCTGGCACCAGGGAAGCTTTATCCCTCAAGTGTGAAATTGCTGCATAGGGAAAGTGAAGAGGGAACATTAATTCGTGCAATAGCTGTAGAAAGATAATTCAAATTTCCCCTAAGCAAAATGCTCCAGGCATACTAATGACCCTCCAGCATAGGTACTGCTGTTAAAGTTATGGTTTGGAATGAAAATAAGGGACTGAACTTATCCTGGACACAAGCTGGTGGGCAGCAGTGAGATTACCAGGAGCAAGAATTTGTCCCTGTGATTTCAATAAAAATATTACAAGTCTGACATTTCTCGTATTTTAGTGAAAACATAAAAATTTGTAACAGGTGGAGATGCTCGTTTGCAAAGCAGGTATGATTCCTCAAGTGCTTTATTTTCTGGGATGAAAAGGAAAAACAAGCTTGTGCCAAGACACTTTTTTTTTGTACTTTTCATAGAATCATAGAATGGTTTGGGTTGGAAGGGAGCTTAAAGAAGGACATTGACCTCTCCAAGTGTTAAAGGCCAGATTGGACAGGCCTTGGAGCAACCTGGTCTAGTGGAAGGTGTGTCTGCTCATGGCAGGGGATCAGAACTGGATGATCTCTTAAGTCCCTTCCAACCCAAAGCATTGTGAATCTCTGATTCCAAGAAGAAGAATGTTTGTGGGTTCATACTGTACTGCAGAAATGTGTGTTTGTCCTAATAGATATTAGATGTTTACTAAAGATAAAGTTTGGAAAGAACAATCTTTTCAAAGCCAACTCAATATAAGCAGTCTGGTAGATAGGCAAAAATCTTTATAGTCTTGAAAAATGGTTGAGTAACATTAATTTGGCACATAATGATATTTTTATGTTAACAGTGAATAGAATGAATAAATATATATAGAGAGAGATGTATGGCATGACTTATTTAAGGTCTTAGATTATCCCTGAGTTAGATGTTTTGTATATAGCACATGGTATTAAAAAAACCTCAAATATCTGCCAGTACAGCCCACACAATTGGAAGTAGCCTAGTTGTATCTATAAAGATTACCTTGATGTTAATGGTCAGCAAATGTTGTCCAATTGATGGCAACTGTTGTCAATATCAACAAAAATGAATGGAATAATGAAACATTTCTTGTGACATTATCAGATACAAAATGTACAACTTTGATCACAAATGACTGACAAATTCATTTGGCTACAACACAAATGAATCTTTTAGGGAAAAATTATCTGTTGAAAACATGCCAAAACTCACATTATTGTACTAGAGACTGTAATCCACCATTGCATTACTGCGCTGTTGTAACAGAATCACAGAATCATTTAAGTTAGAAAAGATCTCTAAGATATCTGTGTGTTATTGTACATGTTACTGGCAGAAGATGCTTTTTTATTGTTATCATATTAATATCATATTAAATAATATGATATTTTGCTCTAAAAAATAAAAACCAGATTTTAAAATGTTAATAGGGGCCAATATCTTTTCTTTCACTGTAAATGTTTCCAAGTCTTGAAGTCCCATTATAAATATACAACATAAAAATGGACAATTACTGGTCCCTCTGAACTGAGACCCAAACCTCAATGCACATGATGTGATGAGCCTCTTCCTTAAACAATTTAGACAAGTGTTGCAGTTATGTACAATGTGGCGGGGAAAGGAGACAGGGAATAAATCCTGTTTTTTCGGACTATTTTATTCAACCTACTTTTTCTCCATTTTATTATTCTCAGAGGAGGTTGATTTGAGTTGGGTGACACATGTCAAAATGCCATAGTTTCTCTCTTTATACACCATGGGAATTTGACTCCTGTTGACAAGTTGCAAGTCATTAACATAAACAATCTGCTTAGGAAACCAAACCATCATGCCCCCAGATAATTGTTGTGTAAGTTCTTGGCATCCTCAAAAATAAATAAATAAAATAAATTAATGAAGGGTAAAGACTCATTAAAATAACTGGGTTCCTAATATGCTTGATCAGAACCAGCAGCGCATGTTTTATTCCCAAGGACAATATGTCCTACTTTGGAGAAGAGGGAACACTTCTCATCCCTGGTCCAGCACAGATCCAGAGCAGCAGAACAGGTCGGTTTGACTCAGGATGAACAACACATCCTGCCCTAAAGGTGCTGGTTATTTGCCCGTAACCACTGCCAGGGCTTGAGGAGCTCATTGCTAAAGCCAACAGCCATGAAGAACAGTCATGGAAACGCCTCTTTTTGGACTCAAGTGTTTGTAAGGTAACAAAAGCAGGTGCTTTTCCTATGGCTTTTTGGCAGCAAGAGTTGCTGGTCCATTAGGGTGGGATTTGCTCCACAAAACTTGTGTGCTCACAAACTGTGATGCTGCCAATGTGATAAGGTTGGAATGTTGGCTTTTATATCAAGTAGTCATTCTCCAGCCAGAAACAGAGTTTTTGACTGTACAGAAACACTCAACAATTAGGAGGAAAATTAAAAATAAAAATGTCCAGAACTCAGACAGCTAAAAGACATGAACAGATGTCATTGTTTTTATAGAATTGCAGAATCACTGAGGTTGGAAAAGACCTCCAGGATCATTAAGTCCAGCCTTGGGCCAATCACCCCCTTGTCAACTAGACCAGAACACTGAGTCCTACATTCAGTCATTTCTTGAACACCTCCAGGAATGGTGACTCTACCACCACTCTGGGCAGCCTGTTACTGCTGCAAACCCAGTGGGTCTGTTGTTCTCACATCCCACCTTGCACCAGATCCCCAAGATGCTTCAGTGTCTGTTTGCAGAAGCTGTACCCATGAATTTGTTGGAGTTTCAGGGTCCCCATCGGAAGCACACCGTGTTTGAAGAGGGAAGAAGTATTTCACTATGTACTGTTACAAGGATATGCTCTGATTTATGTCTAGGGATGAACTGCAGGGCTGGCTGGCTGGCAGCAGCCAATTCCTTGGAAAGCAGCTGGGCACTGAGCCCTTTGAATGGTACAACACTCAGCCCCCTATCATTATCTGTGCTGCTTTTACATCAGGACCTTCAAATTCCAGGTTGCAAACTCTCCTTTTCCAGAGGTTTTTTTACCCAGGCCTTGGTAAGCCTCACTGCAGGGTAGGATACACGCAATAAACAGCTTTTTGAGGTTGATTTAATGTCTCAGCATCACTCCACAGTGGAGGTTTATTGCTGCATATACCACAGACTGATAACAATTACCACTGAATTAATTCCCAAGAAGTGTATTGTTAGGCTTGAAGCCAAATGCTCCATGTTATCAGTGTGAATAAATACTTCAGAGCAATTTCTCAGTGATCCTGTCTTAAATGGATTTCTAAAGAAAAAATCTTTCAAAATAAACTATCTTGAAAGTAAAAGGAACAAACGTCACCATGTTCTTGCATCATGTTGAACATATCTGACATATTTGTTACTGGGCTCAGGGTGTCTGTTACCCAGTAATGATGCTCAGTCTTCCTGGAATGTGGCAGAGCTTCTTCCCTGCCTCCATCATCTTCATTCTCTTTGAAGCAGGATCATGCAGGCAATATACATCCTTCTTGGTTCTTGACATTTAAGGATATTTCTGTCTCCCTATTTTCTCTCTTGCAATTTCTCAGCAGAGCACTCAGACTTCTTTGAACTTTCAGTTTCTAATCAGGAGCAGTGAAATGCTCTCCCTCACTGCTGACTATTTTGAAGGAGTTGATAGTCCAAAGAGATACTGGAGCTAAAGGAGCTGGTGATGAGAACAAAGTTCAAAAGAGGCCAGAAATGTTTGGGCATTGGCCAGAATCATTTTATGTTTGTGCAAATGACAGAAAGTTTCCATCATCTGTTGAAAAATGATCCCAAAAATAACTTTCCCTCAAGTGTTGCATATCCTGAGACCTGAGAAGATGACATGGGTGCTGGCAGTTTGGAGATCTTCACCAGTAAGAGGAAAGGAAAGATATTCAAAACAGGGAAAGGCCAGGATCTTCTTAATCGTTTAGTGTTGTCAGCTGGGTGATATTTAAGGCATATTTGATATGAGAACAGGCAAGACAAACACATTTCTTCCCTGAATTGAATCTCACAGCCATATTCTTGCTTTCCAAGTCTGTGTCATAAGGTTCTCTATGGCATAATCTTGCATTGGAGCGAAGAAACTTTCCACCTTCTTTTACAATAGGATGCACATGAGTTTATCTAACCCTTTTCCTTTCAGGAAAAGTCACTGTGCTGGTGCTACAGGGAGGTGCCCCAGGAGACTGTAGTGAGGCTAGAAACAAACCACTGGTGATATATAGCCCAGGAGTGTTTTGTGGACTTGGCAACAACTCCAGCTTCTGTTTTAGCTAAAGGCTTTTTCATTTAAGATGCTGGAGCATCAGGGAATGGGTGCTATTGTGCCTGCTTGGGTGCCACAGGGGATCTTCAACGGCCAACTGTAGGTTCATGGGGTGGCCATGGCTTCAGTGTAGGGTGAAGGTGCTGGGAGAGAGAAGTATATCCCTGGGATAATGGTTTTTTGCAGCAGTGCTTCACAGTCTCACAAGTCAGCCCATGATTTATTAGGAAACGGGAACTTGGCCTGCTTGCCAAGCTGGGGCCAGTTCCACAGTGGAACTGGCTTCTATATCTTAAACAAACTGGTTAAAGAAAAGCAACATGTCTCATCTTTGTGTTGGAAGACATCCCAGTATAAGGTCTGTTTGCCTTACTTTGGAAACTGTGGCTGAAAAGGAATTTGTGAAGGGGAGCAGCAAAAAAGTAAATGTTTTGGAGCATGATGGGCCCAGCTGACACCTCCATCTGTCCAGTGGTCCAGCCATACTGACATGGGCCACCCTCAGCCAGGCCACCAGCTCCCGCTTCAGGGTGAGCACTTGTGTGCTAGGAGGAATCAGTGCCTGGAGCTCCCTGTCCCCAAACAGGACATGAAGGGATGACAGAGGCATGCAGACAGATAATGCATGTGGGATGTGTGATTCAAACCCTGGTACTGGAAGGAGAGAGGAATTTAGATTTGGCCAGTGAGGTTGCCTTGGTGATCTCAGCATTTGGAGAGAGTAAGTGTTGATCTACCTACTTACCTTGAGGGGCAGCTTTGTTTGTACAAAGATTCCCACCAAGACTCCCACTGCAGCTGGTGAGCATTTGAAAGAGGCTGAAGCTGTGACATGGCTATGGCCTGCCATTAACTGCAAGAGAAAAATTACACAGGGAGGGCTGTTTGGTTAAGTAGAAACAAGCATAATAAAATCCTGCTGGCATTCTCGAGGTAATCAGAGCAAGTAAACTGTAAAACTGAGCAAACAGCACTGTGCTGGGGGCTCTTCCCTGTGCAAACCCTGCTGGTGTGCACAGTTTACAGTGTGGTCTTAACAGGAGTTTCTCACCAAGACTATCTTCCTTCTTCACCCATAAAATTGTATTTTAAAAAGGACATGGGTAGTTCATGGTTCTGTGGAGGGTGAGGAGGCCATGCAATGTCCATACCTTATTCCTCCTGCTGCTTCCTGAAATGACCTTGGAAGGCCTGGCAGCCTCTAATTTCCCACCCCAGCAAGGAGCAGTGCTACTCAGAAAACTTTTATTGTATGTTTCAGGCAGCAATAAAACATTATACACTTGAAATTTGGATGTCTGAGGGATGGAGAATGCCTGGGAAAGCCGGTGGTTAAGCCTTTAATTACAGCTATTTTGGGGATCACTTATTGCTCTACAATAACTTGCATAAGCCTCAGTTACATCCTATGGGTGTGTTACCCTAAGCAGCAAAATAATTAGTGACGTCATTATTCCGTTAAAGGAAAAACTGTCTTAAAGGTTTGCTAAGGCCACTTAGCAGAGGTATCCAGAAGCCAAAATTGGCAAGTTGGCTTAAGAGTCTTTGTCAAGAGAGGAACCCCATGAGGCAAGGCAAGGTTGATCCTGAGTCCTGCCCACACCTCCCGGCACAGCTCAGACGGTGCTTTCACCGCGGCTGAAAGCTCTGGCTGCGACTACACCGGAGCAGTGTCCAGGCTCCTGCAAGCCAGGCTTTGTTCACATCCTTTTGTTTGGATTCCCAGGCGCGCGGCAATTAGGCTGCCCCCAGGAGAAACAGGGTGTAAATCGCTAATTAATGCCTCCCGTCCGCTTGCCAGTCAAGCTCATTTGTGCTTATTGGAGATATGCAGCACAGGCTCCCCGGAGAGATAGTCTATAATCTGTTACTAATCACCGAGGCTTCAAAACCATTTAAAAGGCTGAGCATGTCACTTATATCCATGCAAACATCAATCACACTCTCTCTGATGCTGTGGCCTGAAATTCTGCAGCACAGAGGAGGCTTTTGAACACTTGTTCCCCAGCCACGACATCCAGCATGTTTTATTGTCAGTGATGCTGTCATTTAAGGTATTCCCTGCTGCTTGGAGGTTGTTTGAGGGGATTTCATGAGACGACTCAAAAAGATTATGGCACAGTAAGAGACAGAAAGCATTACACTTTTTCAGGGTATCAAGTGCTGCAGTCTGTGGTGGTAAGTCAGGTTTAATGCTGCACACACGCTGGTACGTGTGTTAAAATGTTTGGGAGACCTGGCCAACAACTGGGACCCAATGTGTTAAGCCTCAATCAGACATAGAGAAGATGACAATAAGGAACCCACTGAAGAATTATTAAGCCAACAAACTGATGCCCAAATAAATCCAACCTCCTCCCTGGTCAAATCTTGGGTATTAGAGCAGTCTTTAGAAATTTTAAAACCTTGATGCTTTGGCTAATACAAAAATTTACCATAAGCACTTCTTGAAGTTGAGGCAGCCAGAAAATCTCATACACTCCAGCTTTAGCTCAACTTGGTGAGACATTCACATGACAAGAAACACATCCCAGCAAGTATGATCTGGGACATTGAAGGAAATCAGATTTTTAATTACTCTTGGCATTTCAGTGCTACTGGTTGCCAGTGGCCAACCTGCTGAAGAATGACATCACCAATGATCAGAGCAGAATACCTGTCAATCCAGTCTGTCAATCTAGTTTGCCAGCCTGTCACTGGAAAAAGTGTTCTATCTCTTAATTTATCTGCCTTTTCAACATGAAATTTTTGGACACTGTAAGTCTACTTACAAAAAATGAATAGGCTTTAATATTATGCCTGCAATCAACTAGGAGCATAAACTTTCTCCCGCAGCATTGTTTTCCATACACCCAGTATTTTACCTAGTAATTGAAAATCAAAATTTCTTCACCAACCGTGTTTTTATGAAAGCAGCCTGATTGATTCCTTTAATTAGTTGGCAATCATGCAGCATCATATTTTTAAATGTACAAATACCAAAGATTTGAGGACTTGTATTAAGACAGTGGCATCTTTGATGATTTCAAATGTGAAAGTTTCTTTCTCTCACAAATGAACTGGAGTTTCAGCACAATCCTTGGGGAAAAAGTCTAACCCCTATACACAACAAGGAAATCTCTCCCTTTTTAAGGGGTTTTCCAGTCTGGACCTGGAGAGCTGCTACAGCAAGTGCTGGAAGTGACTCGAAGAATGGGGCCAGTGCACCTCACTCCTGCTGACCCACATTGCAGAGAATTGCCAGGGCTGGACAGCACAGAGATGGACTGGAGAGCCTGAACATAACCGGGAATATCCCAAGCTTGGGCCAGCACTCCTGTTTTATGGGAACAAAAGCAAATATTTTAAAGTTAGTTATTCTTCCCAAGAGATTAATTACCAGGCAAAAAATATTTTTAAAGATGTTTGTATCGCCAATATGAAGAGCTCTGTTTGTGTAGATATAGTGATGACACCTTAATAAGCTGTTCCTCATCTCTGTGATCTGTGGGACTCAGTACACTATGCTCTTCACATCACATGTAATTTAGGGGAATTAGCCCTTAATTTGCCTCCATAAATGATGTTTTTTCCTTTTGAGTTGCATAATTTTGGATGTGATCCTCCATAAGAGAGGAAGCAAAGACCTTTTTCAGCAACTTCCTAGGAGAAGAAAGGAGCCCTGCATGGATGGACGGATGGTTGCATGGATGGATGTTCTGCCTACACCAGGGCCCTGGAAAGCCACACTAACTACTTATGCTCCCAACAGTGGTGTCGGGACATGTGGACATAGCACAGTTACCCTTCACTTTAGCATTTCCCCTCCCAGAGGTGGCAGTGGGAACAGCTTGCCCACCTCCTCCAAATCTCTGCTGAGTTCTGTTCATTCCTTTTCTCCCCTTTCTTGGGAAGAAATGGCCCATCCTGATCAACTCTTGACTTATCATTCTCATGCAGCTGATATCCAGTCCTGCCCATGCTACAGAGGAGCTGTAAGCTTGGCTCTTGTGGTCTGTGTGTGGGAGGGTGTGTTGGTGTTGAAACTATTTCTATTCCTTCATCAGTATTCAATTTATTTAAAAAATAAATAAAAAGTCCTGTGAGCCATAATGTATTGTTTAATCAGCAGAGAGCTAGTTAAGAAATGAAAATGGGTGGCTGAGCCAGTTGCAAAATTCTTGAAAATAGTACAATGATTGCATTGGAAGAAAAATAACCCAGGGCAGATCTTTCCAGAGGGAAAATGCAATTCAGATTCTGCTCAGTTCTCTTTGAATAAATGAGGACTACCTGAGTGGGTACCTCCAAAGAATAGTCAGAAAGGAGCTACAACTTAAGGTATTGAGTCACCTTTCATACTGGAAGCTGGTTTCCCTTGGAAGCATTTTACATGATAAGCTACACTGTGGTGAAGCTCAGAGATAAGGGCTTCCTGTCCGAGTGTAACACACTTACTCCAGCATTTCATCACTGACACTTAGTGCTCTAATTTCTTAGCTCTCTTTATAGTCCATGACAACAAAATCTCAAAGGATTCAGAGGCACATTTTCAGACACAAGTGCTGGAAGGAAGGAGTCCAGCCCCAAGCCTACAGTGCATCTGTGGACAGCTGCCCTCCAGATAATACTCCCCTTGTACACGAAGATGGTGTTTGCAGGCACAGCCTCTGCCACTCTGTGCCCTGTGCTTGGGAGTTCGCTTGGCTTCACGTCATCCTGGAGGCAGCCCAAGGATGGGCATGGAGAACTTCTAGCTGACATTGAAGGCAATCGTAGATTCTAGGGCTAGTGTTGGGAGAGTCTGCTGGTGTTAGAGACAGCTGGAAATTCAGGAAACTGTTGCCAAATTGACTTCTAAGCTTGTCCCTCATCATCATCCCTTCCACAAGCTTTGTCCTAGTGTCCCAAGACCTGGGCAGAAATGTCTGCTTGGACCATTCCCTTCCTCCACTCTTGAGGAGCTGATGGGCAGAAAGACAGCAGAAAGGAAAATCTAAGTCCATCCTGTCCTCTCCAATTCCCAGCATGGCCAGAAGCCAGAGCAACATGACATGTACCAGAGCCACAGCAGGAGGGTGCAGCTGGCTGCTCACATGGTAACAGCAGGTTGTGTGCTGACCTGGCAGGTATGAAGGGTTCAAGGCGATGGTGGGCTGTGTCCTTTCCACAGCCCTTCTCAGTGGGCAAGAGAAGAGAATCTGACATGTTGTGCCAGCCCAAGCCATTGTCATCCTAAGGCCTCTCTCTGCTCTGAAGTCACTGGGCAAGTCAGCAGAGTGCTGAGCTGAGGGAGATCCATGAGGAGCAGAGGGATCTGAAAGCATGAGCAGAGATGAGAGTGGGGCAGGAGGCCAGGCTTGGGATGGTTTGGCAGAGTTCTGTAGGAGGATTTTGCATATTCTCCTCTGCAGCCAGAGTTTGGATTGTTCAGCGCTCCAACATCTCTGGTATTTTTCAAGAGCGAAGAAGTAGATGCCAAACTCATGGTGTCTCCTGTAGTTTCTCAGGGAGGGCCAAGGGAAAGCAACCAGTCACTAAATCTCTTTATAAGGATCTATTTTCTAGTCTCAGAGTGTAGAAGTTTTGCCAGGTGTGTTGTCGGATGGGCTGCCAGGACAGGCTGCATCACCATCTCCATTTTCCCACCTCTGTTGTTGGAAAAAGGGGAAGCTGCTAATTTATTTCTTTCTCCTCCATGAATAGGATCAGGGAAAAAGCCTGGAAAGAGTGGGACAAAGCAACCCTGTACATGGTGATATACATAGATGTGGATGAGCTATGTGTAAAGCAGTGGAGGAGTTCCAAACGTGTTTTTATATTTTGTATCCTGCCTTTCATGTCTTCAGCAGTAGGAAAAATGTTTTCTTTACATTTCTGCCTGGAAAAACAATTATGAATGTTAATTGCACTGACCAGAAGGTGGAATGGGAGTTGGCCAGGAAAGGCTTTTCTTTGCTCGTAAACAGGAAGACTCAACCTTTCCCGCCATTCTCTGTGTTTGGAGATGAAGGTTTTGTACAGATTTCCAGAAGCTGGAAAATGGGAACTCCAGTGGGAAAACCAGCAAAATGAAGAAACGAATAAAAGAGAACAACAGAGCAAAAGCCCTGACATGGGCACTGTCCAGGAACAAACTCTGCTCCCATCCTACTGAGGGACAAAACCATGTGAAGGGTGCAGGGACATCATCAGCTCTTTGAAAGTTCTGCAAGATTTTCCTGTCACCTAATAACCTCTCTTGAGAGGTGTAGAAGCACCCAATACCCTCTCCTCTCCATAAATTACACAGATCACATGAGCAGAAGTCTGAGTTATCTGCAGAACGCAGTGCCCCACTCAGTTCCACCCTTACAGACTGATGTGTGTCCCATGGAAAGAAATGTTCAGAGACAACCCCCTTCTTCTTTGCTCAGTTACATCAAGATACCACTCTGAAGCCCAGTGTTCTGCTCAGATTTTGGCATGTGGGTTCTGGTTTGTTAAACATTCAATATTTCTTTTAGAAACATGGTTTTTATAGTAAAAAATGTAATGGGTTTTCCTGATTGCAAGTCTTGACCTTGGTCCCTTTGCTGAATGCACCGTGCAGGACTCTGAGAATGTGAACTCTGCCATTGTATGCTCGGAAAACACCTGAGTTGGATCTATTTAATAATTTTCACCTTTTTTATACTGCAGAATGCTGTACATTTCTGTAACCTGCCACACAATTTTCCTTGCCAAAATTTTGAGTCAGTTTTGCCTAAAACCACTGAGCACCTTAAATGTCCCCTCAAAATTATGTGAGTGAAAAATCTGAACACAAGAACATGGTACAGCCTGGACATTGAACCTCTTCAGATGCCTGTACAATGGGTGGAAATCCACGTATCTAATATGAGGTTAGTTGTGTGCAAAAATAGAGGTGAAGTTGCAGATTCGAGGTTTTTTTTGTGTTATGTTTCTGATTACTTATATTGGGCTATTCCCAGGATGCAGGGAATTAGGGCAGAGAAATTTGATAACACTAAGCAAGTAATTTCCCCTCACTTTGTTTCACTATTCTCATCTGGAAAAGGGGAAACAGTAATATTAACTTCTCCTTGAGGAGATTGTGAAAATGAGCTGGCTGTTGGCTGCAGAAAGCTGCAGGATCCTGAGCTGGCAGTGGCTAGATAGACCATGTGTTATTATTTTATATTGGATAAACAAAGTAATTTCCCAAGGGTCTTTAAGATAACATTGCCTTTTAGTGAGTGTTAATTGACTTAGCTGTAAGGAACCCAATTTGTGCCTGTGTCTCTTAATTAAAACCATAACTGCATGGCCCAAATGTTCTTGGGACAAGGGAAGTATTTTAAAAATTAAGTTTGCATTATGTTCTGTCTGCCAAAGGTGTTGTCTTGTCCTCTGTCACCATGTCATTCCCTTTCCTCCCTCAGCAAAGTGCCAGTGCCAGCCACCGGCAGAGAGGCCCTGCTGACGTCTGGGATGTTCTTGGAAGCAGGTCTGTCCTCCAGGCTCTGCCAAACAGGAATTGCTGTTTAGGTGTCCCAGGTGGGATATGCCCACCTCAGTGATGAGGCATTTCAGCAGGGGAAGGGGTAGAGAATGTTGTGCCAAAACACAAGTTTATCATTTAAATCTAGAGGTAGGGGAAGCCTGGAGAGACAGATGGAGTGATAGAACCCAAGGGAACAGGTTGCCATCTCCTTCCTCTAACTTCCAGAGCCAACAGCCACCATTTTGGGTCATGGCCAGATTATGATGGAAACAGATTTCCTGTAGCTGAGGATATTTGGCCTTTTCTATGTTTCATCTCCTGCTGGTAGCAGCTCCAAGTTTTTGGAGGACATCCTGGAGCACAAACCATAGAGATAATATCCGACTTCAGGAGAAGTCCTATGGCAAAGTGCTGTTTATGCAGTAGCTGAGGACATGCCCTTATTTGTAATGTTTAAGCAAGTGCAGATGGCTCCAAGTCCTGGGACTCCAACCAGTACTTTCTGAATAGGGAACAGAAATGTCCTGGCACTGAAGAGAGTTGCCTGCCTGCAACTGGAAAGGAAGATCACTATGGAGCCACTGAGACTCATTGTGCACTTTTGGAAGCCCCTGACAGAGACATTTTTACTATTCATGGGGCTTTTTCTTCTTTTCCTGGCATTCTGAATTTTCTTTCCTTGGGAAACTCTGTGAAGATCCTGGTGCCAGCAACCCTTCTGCAAGCATTAAACAGGGTTTGGTTGCTCCCCAGGATTACTGTGGGGGAAAAAAATGCAAGTTCACTGCTTGCAGAGTTCCTTGGCACAGGCTGAGCACCCCGTGCTGAGACCCTCTCCTGCCCTGGAGTTCATCACCAAAAACAAGTGAGGAGTAGCTGCTCTTTGCTTGCCCAAAATCTCTATTCTTGGTTTATATTTGAGACAAAGCAAATTAGATTCACAGAATCATTTAGGTTGGAAGAAACCTCCAAGATCAACAAGTCCAACCTTTTGACTGACCACCACCTTGTCAGCCAGACCAGAGCACAGAGTGCCACATCCAGTCATTCCTTGAACACATCCAGTGTTGGTGACTCCACCACCTCCCCGGGCAACCCCTTCCAATTCCTGACAACCCTTTCCATTAAGAAATTCTTTCTGATGTCCAGCCTGGCACACCTGTCCCTTGGCACAGCTTGAGGACATTTCCTCTTGTACTGTCCTTTGTTCCCTGGGAGCAGAGCGGGACTCCCACCTGGCTCCACCCTCCTGTCAGGGAGCTGTAGACAGTGAGAAGGTCCCCCTGAGCCTCCTTTTCTCCAGGATGAACCCCCCCGGCTCCCTCAGCTGCAACTCATGTGATTCACTTATTGCTCAGTCTTTACCTTATTCCTTCAACCTCCAAAATCTCCTGTTGACTTCAGTGTCTGAGTAGCCTCTGGAATACCCTGGAGAGCACAAAATGAGACCCCTAAGACAACTTTGGCAACCCTGGAGCTACAGAGCTCTCTGTCAACTCACTCTGGCTTTGCTCAAGAAACAGCAAAAAGAAAACATTTTGGCTTAAAGTTGTCCATTTCTGGATTGCTTAAAGTCAGGTGTATTTTTCAACCATTTATGAACTATTTTCGATTAAAATATCCAACCTACCAGCCTTAAGGTTTTGTGTCTTTCACCTAACAAGTGGTGAGTCTTGACTGGCTAGGGAAACAAAATCCAAAGTTTATTATTTCAAGTTATCATTCAAAACACAGTTTCTTCCAGCCCCTCAGCCTATTGCTGCTATCCATTTAAATGTCTATGTGAGTTCAAGTTATTCATGTCAGTCAAATAACCAACTCAAATCCAAGTGATTATCCATGGACTATTCAGGGAACAAATGCATTTATACCAAATCTACACACCCAAGCTCAGGAGTCAAACCAGTTGTAGGTAATCAGCAATGAGATTATGTTCTGAAGGCATTTCTGTGACACCCATTATGGATATATAGGAGTCAGCAAGGACTTGGCTCTTCAGGAAGTTTCTGGAACTAGCAGTGCACTTCCAAGGCTTTTACTAAATTCTTGACAGTTTTGAAAGAAGTTAATTCATTATTGGAGCTAAAACTGTCAAGAGAGACTCACGAGGCCATAAAATGCCTGTCTGAGTATTTAACTGGAGCTTACAGTTCGTGCATGGTTCATCAACAGCTAGGGGAAGAGCAAGTCAGGATTTCAGGTTGGAAATACTGTGCTCATCATACTTGAAGGCTTGGTGTCAAAGCTGTTTCAGCAGGATAATTTCCTTACTGCTTCCCTTCCTGGGCTTGCTTTCAGACATGTGGGCTCATATTATAGTCTAATTCTCAGAGTTCCTTTTTTTTTCTGTCCCAGAAATACAAAAGTACAAGGTTTAAGCATGTGAGACTCAGTGTGCTCAAAAGGACTTGAGCTTGCCTGAAGAGTTAGACATATATGCAAAATTTTAAGGATTCACTGTGAAATCCCTTCTAATAAGGCCTCCTGCTAAATCTATCTAAACCAGCAGGAGCTTTCCCATTGACTCTAATGGGCTTTGGAAAATGCTCTGTAACACAGCAGGGAGCTCTTGTCTATGAAAACATGCTCTCCTAAAACACACTCCATGTTCTTTCTTGGAGATTAGATATGTGAGCAATCCAGGTGGCCCTTGGTGGCCCTTAATACATGGCATTCACTGTTTCCCTTCTCCAGAGGGAGAGCAGCAGGTTCTGCTGGAAAAAGGCTGCTGGAGGCATTGGGCTAGGATTGCTCAGGTAAAGATAGGAGAAGAGATGCTTGATTGAAAACAGGCAGGGGTAGGAGGCTGCCTGATGTCTTTGTAATTATTGCTACCACTTCATTTGGATTAAATTCATTAACTGTGCAAGGAAAAAAATCAAAATATTTTATGCCAAGCCAGCGTTCATTTAGGAAACGGTGAGAACTGGGTAAAGCTGGTGACTCCCTGTGTAGGGCTGTAGGTCCAGCACAAGGGCCATGTGGAATAGAAACAAGCTGTTCTTCAGTCTGGAAGGCACTGGCAAAGGGGCTGTGCGTGCCCTGGCCTGGGCTGGTTTGTATCTCTGTAGTTATGACTCAGTTGTCTGCCACTTGCTGATGTCAAAGCATCATTTCCACCCGCATTAAAGAGCATGAACAGCTTATCAAACATCCCTCCTTCCTATTTCCCCATGAATAAACATCGGCAGCCACATAATTCCTGTTCTTTTGTGCCTTCTTGTGGGTGAGCTAATTTAAGAGGTCAAGTTCAACACAGTAACTGTAGACACCTTCCCTGAGTCGTGGACATCAGTCCAGGAGCCAGGCATTCAAAGCTATTTATAGACCATGCCCAGGGAGAGGAGAGGGCAAGAGGCTTGTTTTAAAGGAAAATGGGCAGGGACAATCAGAAATATTTGTGATACCTCTGCTTCCTTCAAATTCCAACCAACGCCAAGATGATTTTTTTCACTGGAGAAAGAGTTTACCAAAGAGGAGGCCTTCTTTTCAAGGTCTCTCACACAGACATCCCAAAAACTGCTGGGAGGTAAAGCAGGGGAAATACATCCTGATAATTTGTTTGCAAAGTATCTTAGATTGACACAAACTTCTCCCTGGAGCCTAATGTTCCCAGATCTTATTAAACAGCTGCCTGGCTATAAAATAATCAGGAGAAGCAACAAGAGGAATTTTGGCTTCTGGCATGAGAACAGATGACACAGTTTAGCATCTCACTTCATGGGAGAATGAGAGGAGCAATCTGTTTGAACAGAGAGAAAGTAGGGGTCACAGAACCCCTCCCAATAATGCAGAGGAATTCCCACTTCAGATTTTTGGCAGGGGGATGATGGGAGGACAGTCCATCCAGTGAGAAGCTGCACAGAAAGGATTTGAAAGGGCAGGAGCGAGTTACAAGTGGAGGGAGAGGGCTTGAGAGAGAACATGGTAGTGAGTAAGAGAGAGTATCATCCAGGAAAAGGACTATAAAGAATAGAAGGAAAGAAGACAAGGACAGAGCCAGGACAAGATGAAAAATGTTCTCAGTGGAAGGGTGGAAGATTGAGAGCCAATGAAGGGATAGCCTGGAGGAACACAAAGGGAGAAATGAGTCATCTAACACAAGTCCCCTTGTAGACTGCCACAACCATTTGATGGGGAATGGCAGCATCCAAAAGATACAAAATGCAGCAGATTCCATTTGAAGTAGCTGGCTCCAGTAAACAGCAGCCCAGGGGTCCATCATATTCCCAGGGTTGGAAGGGAGGGCATAAAGGCTGCTGTGAGATCTACAGGGTGAAGGGCACTGCAATCCCTTGCAGGAAGACACCAGGCAACCCACCAACAGCACAAAAGGAAACACACATTTCGCAAAAACAAAGTAATTGGGATTCAGGACTTCAAAGCTCCATGTTACGCCCAGTCCGTTTGCTGCTGTTTGTGGCTGGGAGCCAGGTCTAAGAATTACAAGGGGAAAAACTGCATTATCTTGTTCTGCTGAAAACCTGTGTCAGTGCTGCAAAGAGAGCACCTGGGAAATTGGAGTCTCAAGAGAGGAGAAAGACTCAGAGAACTGTGTCTCCAAATGCACCAAAATCTCTTATGGTCATGAGTCCACTTTGAAAGCCAGCCTACAGGACACATTGTTTTCTACAGCACTGTTCAGAAAGTAATGAAGTCACCTAGATGTCAGCATTTAGCAAGAAATTCATTAAAATTCAAATCTGTGAGCTCTCAGACTGCTGACGCATCTAAGAAAATTGTACCTCACAGTCATTCTGTAGCACCACTGAAACTGAAAAAAAGGAAAGATGGTTTGGAGAAGAACAGTTGAAAAGTTGCACTTACAGATTTGGTTTGTTGGGAGAGAAATTGAGAGTTCAGAGTTGCTTAAATATTAAAAAAAAAAGTGTGACTCATCTTCACAAATGAATAAAATTAAACTGCTGACATTTTCCCAGGAGTCTCAAAGGGAATCACATGGAAATTGCTATGAGAAGTTTATTAATGGTGGCATAAATTATTAATTTTCCCAAAATGTGTGTCTAGAAGGCAGCATCCAGGAACTGCTGCCTGCAGTGTTTTAAGATGGGGTGTTGAGCAACCTGGTCTGGTGGAAGTTGTCCCCGCCCATTGTGGGGGGTTGGAATGACCTTTAAGGTCTCTTCTAACCCCAATCATCCTGTGATCCTAAGATTCTATGAATCAACAAGTAGAGAGGAAAAGCTTGGCTTTCACAGAGGTGAAGCCAATGCTTTCTGCCATGGCCATGCAGTTTGCCACATATGCTTTCACAGCGGCCTATCAACACTCAACTGATGTGTAGCAACTTGCTGAGATGCTGTGACTTGCCCACACACCCTGGGATTCCCAGATCATCAGTTTGGGCTGCACACGTGGGAGCAACGAAAGATGTGCCTGTTCCCAGCTACCTGTCCACCCCTATTTGGTCTGGCACTTTGGGACCTCCTCTTTTAGCCATGGTTCATCACCTGAGCATCAACTGCAGCTCAACCAGTGCAGGGACTGTGGCGGCTCGGACAGGGTGGGGCTTGGTCTGCCTCCCCCCTGTGGGCAGTTTTTGGCACCACAATATAAAAACAGATACAAAGCTATTAGAGAGTATCCAAAAGAAGGCTATGAAGATGATGAAAACCCAAACGGCCCAGCCTCAAGTGAAGCCAAGGCTGTCAACCTTCTCTGCTCACCCTTGCCCAGAGCAGTGGGATGTGTAACTGGGGTTCAGGGAAGTCTCAGCTGGAGGCTCTGACTCTCAACCCTGCCAGTTTTAGTGGAAGAGGTTTAAATATGTCCACGAGGTGTTCATGCCAGCAGGTTCTCCAGGGAAGGTGGCAACAGTTGAAATCAGCACAGCTAATGCTTTGAGAGGTAATGAGTCAGAGGTGTGAGTAAATGTGAGAACACTCTGTGAGCAGGGCTTCCCTAATGGAAACAGTCCCTCTTTCACACGCTTAGGAGGCGATACTGTTTTAATAAAATCTAAAAGAGCAGAATATGGTATGAGCAACAGCCAAGGAATTTATTTGCCCACGTGTTTCCTACTTCTCTCTCACACCACTGTTTTTCTGCAGCTTTGCCCACGGTACAGATCTGGGTGGAGTGGAGTGAATACAGGTAATTTTCTTAACAGGAATGTCTGACTTTTCAAATGATGTGGCTGCACTTGTACACTTTGCTCAGCAAATGAAGGATGAAGCAAGAGCTCTGGGGGTAGCTGCAAGAGGGAAAGTAGGTGAATGATTCTGAAGTAATAATGGCATAATCTGCTTCAGAAGGAAAGGCTGTATAGATCTTAAATAAATATATCAGGCTTCTGTGTCCAGATTTACTTACCTGTCCTCCAGTTCTTAGCTTTCCTCAGAGAGAGAGAAAAAGTTCACTCACTCTTGCTCAGAGCAAGAACCTGTGCTGGCTGTGCAATCAGCCTGCAGCTGGCACTGGTCACTGTGTCATGCCAGCCCCTGTATCACATCTGGACCTGGGTGGAGAGGACATTTGTTTGCACCCTGGGAAAATGGGACAAGGCCTGAAATTCAGAGGCAGATTATTATGGGATCAATGGAGAACAATGCAAAAGAGAAGTGGAGTGGATGCAGAGGCGACACAGAGAGCATGGGAAAGGACTTCCCTGGAAAAACACTGGCTGTGGCACAACATCGGCCACAGGTTTTGGATTGTCTCAGGTTAAAAGCCAGGTCAAAAACTGTTTGGGTGTACATGTCTGGTGCCCAGGCTGGCCTTGGTTTTGTTTTTGTGCATGTGAAACTTTTCAAAAGCAAGATCAAAGAATCTCCAAGTTAAATCCAGCCTAGCAGAAACCAGTCAATGATGCTAACACAGAGAAAAGGACCATTCATTGGTATCTGGGTGTAGCTGGATTTAAGGATTAGCTGAGATCAGCTCCAGCAGCTGACTCCAGGGCATCAAGGAGCTGCTTCTGTGAAAGGTACATCTGAGAACTTCCTCGGAGTGACTCAGCCAGACAGATTCACAATACCTTTGGAAACTATCATACTTCATTTCCCTGCAATTCTGTGCTAGAAGCTGAAAGCAAAATTTTCCAGCTGAGGTGAAATGCAAGTGCATTGCCAGCCCAGGCACCTGGGGAACATCCCTGGATTGTATCAACTAGATCAATTTCTCTTATTTTTTACCCAAAGTAGGGCATGGATATTACCTTGGGAGCACCTGGGATGTCTTTATCCAAGGCTGTGGGAGAGCACCACAGGCTTGAGAAAAGGAGGCTCAGGGGAAACCCTCTTGCTCTCTACAACTCCCTGACAGAAGGGTACAGCAAGGTGGGGGTCAGGCTCTGCTCCCAGGGAACAAGGGATGGACAAGAGAAAACAGCCTCAAGCTGTGTCAGGGGCGATTCAGGTTGGACATGAGGAAGAATTTCTTCACTGAGAGGGCTGTCAGGCATTGGAAGGGGCTGCCTAGGGAAATGGTGGAGTCACCATTACCAAGATGTGTCCAAAAAATGACTGGACATGGCACTTAGTTCCCTGGTCTAGTTGAAAAGGTGGTCATCAGTCATAGGATGGACTCCTTGATCTTGGAGATCTTCTCCAAACTAAATGATTCTGTGTAAAATCTGGCCATGTGAAAACTTTGGAGCTTTTGTCCTTTTACCCTCAAGTATTTAATGAGCAAATTAATTCCCTGGCTTTGTTTGCTAAAAGGCAGATGTCAATGACTCTCACGCCTCTTGCCAGCATGGAGAGAGTATCACAAGTGAAATAATATGAAAGTTATCAGCTGTCATGAGGTGGGAAATCTCCTTCAACTCAGCCCAGAGGTGTTAGGGATTCTTGCTCCACTGAGGCAGAGAGCTGCTCTGTGAGAGGAGTGTGTCTGCTTTCCCCACTGAGAAGAAAGCCAGAGAAACACAATAAATGGAAATAAATGGGAAGCCTCAAGCTCTTGACATGCTAAGGAAAATGGAAGTGATACAAATTAACCAGTGATTAATAGGATACTGCAATCATCTGCAAACAGCAGAAGAGTGTACACACCAATGAAAAAAAAAGGAAAGCAGTTGGGGTATAATTAAGAGAAATAGAATGACTAATTCAAGGAAAGTGTAAGCTGAATGTCAGGAAATAATTCATAACTGGGAACTGTGCAGGGCTGTGGAACAAGCTTGTAAGAAGAATGAAAATGCGATTTCCTGAGCTATTCAACTCTGAGTCAAACACTCAAAAAACTTGTCATTGACCTGACAACAGTCCAGCCCTTGAGCCTGTTTCATCTGAGCCTCTGGTGCTATCACAGTTGTTTTAAAAACAAATTATACATTAATGTCCATAAAACACAGTTAAATTTCCTCTCAGTCTTTAGGAATCCTTAATTTCTTGAAACTCCTCGTCAGACACAGACCTTTGGTTCCATAAAACAGCAACGGGATGATCTCCAACACATTGAATGCATTTACCTTGACCCCTTCCTTCTCTCAGAGTTCAGAAAAAAGCTAAACAACTCCAAATCATGATTTTATCTTTATTGTCCACCTTGGAAGACACATTCATTTTCTGATTCATTTGCTCCTGTGACCAGTGCCAACCTGATCTCTGAAACTGCCTCTCTAGGAAGCTGCTGCCTGTCTGGGAGGTGTGGCTTGGTGTTTTCCAGCTCTGACAGTGCTGACCTTCACTTGCCATTGCTTTCTCAATGTCCCCTGTGGTGCTGGCAGTCCCGCCCATCCCCAGCGACCACAGTGTGCCGTAGGAAAAGGAAAGCAAAGAGGCGGCCTCTCAACAAAACTTGCTCTTGTGAAATTCTAAGCTCTGGGAGAAGAGAATAACAGAACTGGTGGTAAACAAAGGCAGTCCAGTACCCGGAGTTTGTGTTGATTTTGAATTTTCTCCAGCCTCTTGAGAAGGGTTGAACTTTAAAAAAAAAAAAAAAA
>VYZS01050546.1:68192-85849 GCA_013400695.1 Neodrepanis coruscans
CAGTTTGAGGATAGTGGTCATCCCTGCCCTGCTTTGTGCTGTGTCACTTTGGGTGAAGGAATGATGTGGAGAAGCACTGGGAGTTGTTTAAAGGAAAGTGTGCATCACACAGATTCCATCATATATGCATCAAAAGGGCCAAGATCAGGAAAAATAGTGGAAGAAATGTAGTGATGTTTATAGTATCCGAATTCTTGAGGAGATAAACAACACCTACTAGTCTTTCCTTCCATCCCCAGACAAACACAGGACTGCTCTGCAAGTTCTGGCTGGTTTCTGAATCTTGCTGGTAGTTCCCACAGTCTTCTCAGTCTTTCGGAACACACTGGAAGGAAACTTCCCTGAAAATTCAGCCCATCCTGGTCCTTGCTTTCCTTGCTGTGCAGCCTGTGTCACATGATGTGGCACTCAGTGCTCTGGTCTGGTTAACAAAGTGATGGTTGGCTGAAGGTTGGACTCAATGATCTTGCAGGTCTTTTCCAACCTAAATGATTTTGTGATTCTGGAAAATTTCTTGTAGTGTTTTGAAATGTTGGGGTGGGAAGAAGATGGACTGTTTCCCCAAATGGTAATTCCTTCCCAGCCTGCTGAATACAGCTGCCTGCGGGATGTTTAAATTCCTGTGGTGGCTCTGGAGCAGTGGTAATGGTTGACTGAGAAGTGTCTGAGAGGCACACGCAAAGGTGTCATTGTTTACCGATTTACACAACACTGTGAATTTCCAAATGCTGCTGAAGTGGAAATAGAAGCCAGCAGTGGTGAGGGAGGATCTCTGGGGAGGGTGTGTATGAGTACAGATACCCATGGGCCTTTGACAATTCCCCACAAAGAACTCCTACCACACTCTGGTGAACTTTGCTCTGTTCACCACGTTATAGAAAGAGGCAATTAATATTACTTAACATTTGACTGTTTTTCCCAGATTAGATGTTGTTGACTCATTCAGTAGCTGCATAACTGCTTTAGAAAAGTTAAAGGTTTCAAATCAGCTAAGGCAGGAACAGAAGAAGATCACTGACCCATTGGACATGGGCCTTCCTCTGACCTTCAACTGCAGTTCCTACCAGGTCCCTCAAACTGCTTTTCTGTTATTATGCTCATTTTTAATGCAGAGTTACTTTCTTTAGCCTCAGAGTTTAAATACATTGTTTCTGATGTCACAGATTTATGACATAATGTTATAAAATTTAAATCTGATTTTGAATAGAAAAGGCATAACGTGGGGGTATAAATGAGTCAAAGATCTTGTAGGTTGCAAATGAGGTACGTTACACTGATGGAGCAAGAGATTCTTGACTGAAACTGTCAGGACAGGACAATGACATCCCTTTTTGCATGCTACTAACACAATAGCACAGGTAAGACAGGTACAAAGACTTCAGGTGAAAGCAATTCATACTAGCTGAATGTAGAGCAACAAAAAAAATTTCTGTGTTTCTTGGGTCACCCACTCAAAAATGAGCCTCTGTCTGTGGCAAACCACCAGTGAGTGGCACGTGACAAATATCTGTTGAACATCTTGTGTCCTGAGTGCTAAAAATAATCTTGGAACTCAACACCAGTGCTCAGCAGTTGACCCACCTCTTCCTGTATCTCTGTCACTCTCCATCAGGGCATGGTTTTTCACTCCAGTGAGTGATGGCTACACTGAGCTCACCAAAGGCCTGAGCCCTTGATAAATGACAGTTTGCTTTGCTTAGGTGGCCTTGAACTTTCTGTCCTCTTGGAATCTGTAGTGCATCCCATCTTGATAGCTCAGAGTAAACCTAAAGCCTTTCACAAACACACTTGCAGAGCAAACAGCCCTTCAGCAGGAAGCGGGTTATCTGTCCAACTGATGTTTCAACAGGCTCTTCTGCCTAAGCCAGTCAACTCTCTGGGCTTCCCCATGTGAGCCACCACGGTGCCTCAGCCAAGGATAGCCCGCCTTTCACTACTGGTTTCACAGTAATGATGCTTCCAGACAGGGCTACAGTGATGAACTGTAGCCTGCTCCTCCCTCTTGTCCTAAATTCAGCTGTTATAGAGGTATAATTGTATCTGTTGATTCATTAGTGCAAGGGGATCTAGAGAGAAGGGCCATGTGCTCTGCAGCAGCTCCCCAAACGAGACCAAGTCTGTGGGACAGTGCTGGCTTTGTACACCACTGACTCAGGACTTCCATGAAGCTGTTGCTTCAGTTCCCACCTCAGCCTGGAGCTTGGCATCCCCATTTCACCTGCAGCTGGAGAAGCTTCTCAGCAGAGGAACAGAACAAAATTACTGCAGGTGTGGGCACATGTGCCTCTTCACAGGTTCTGCACAGACTCATCTTTGGCCTCACCTCAGAAATCTTCACTTCCTCCCTCTGAAACACTGTGGTTATTTCAAATTCCTTCTGCTCTGCTTTCTCCCCCAGCCACAGCCTTCCTGGTATTGTATCTGTGCCTGAAAGCACTGTTCCTGGAAAGGCCTTGCTGGAGTCATCGAGGGACTGATTTCCAGGTCTCATGTGGGCACCAGTACCAGAGAAACTGCTGGCTGGACTATCTGTCCAGCTGCTCTGTTACCATAATTGTGTGTATCTGTTCAAAAATCACATGCCCCGATCTGCTGGCACTCGGTCATGAAAAGAAAAATAAATGCTAAATGTTCAGTCTGCTATGTTTGCCTTTAAATGCTTTTGCATTTTAGTTCCATGTCCTCAGCAAGATGTCAGATCTTTTCTTTTGTAGCTGAGACTCAGTACAGTGTGTGCATGATCCTCAAGAAAGTATGAAGAGGAATCCCTGGGAGTCTTACCCTGGGCAGCCCATGTTGTTGTGGTCATTGCCCATCACCTCAGCATGATGCTGAGCTTGCAGAGGGACCAGGTTGTGTCCAAGTGTGCTCCTGCTGAACTACCCAGAGAACAAAACAGTGTTTGTACCAGCTGAGGGAAGACAGATGATAACTGATAGAGCAGAGAGTTCACCAGGATAAACTTCCCCCCATTTCTCAGGGCTAGGAACAAAGTTTAGTTGACAGCATGGATTTCTGATGGTTCCAGGATCTGCAGTGGGAGCCTATAGGGTTTCTAACTTGATTAAGCATCCTAAAACTGCATTTAGTTCTTGAAACTGCTATTTCATCTTAGCTTTGCCTTATCTAGAAGTTCTCTCTGGGTTCTGATCTCTGACAGTATCTTGGGAAGCAGTCACTCATCATGACTTAGCTAAGCCACAACTACATGACACAGCAGCAGAAAAAGCAGCTCAGAGTATCCCTGTTTCCAATCCTACAGCTCAGAGAGACAAGGATCAAAGTCCCTGATGGGCTGCAGGTGTCCTCTAAATTCCTGACTATTCCAGCACCCCTGAACTTGAAAAGAAGTTCAGGTGAAGACAGCAGCCTGTGTTGAGCTATGGTCTATTCCTCAGTTTTCACCTGTTTCTCTCAGGAAAAGATGAGAGTGGTGGTAGCAACACTCATGCTACAGTTTGATGAGCTCCTGCAGCCTATGCTGGGAACTACATAAACCTTTGCTTGCTTTGCCTCTGTTACTTCCTCTAAAAATGAATTAAAGTCACAGTGATGAACCTACTTCACCAATTCTGGACTCTGGCCAGAGCTTGAATATGTGGCTGCTCAGTTATTTTCAGCTTGGAATCCCCTATCATTTTCTATCATGGTTCCCCAGCCAAAACACTGTGTTTCAAGAGCAAGAGAAACACAAACATGAACTGGAGAAGGTCTACCTAATCTTTTCATCATCTGTTAACAGAGTGATGTGAATGGCTTGACATATGATACTTGTACACAGTATTTTATCCAAACTGCAGATTTCTGTGCTCCCAGATGCTGTTTATCAACTTCCCCGAGGAGTCCCTTGTGAGTACAGGGACACTCTCTGCTCTGAGCCACACCAGGATGTGTCTGAAGTATTTTAGTTGTCTGTAGTAGCATAACAAGATTTTTATCAATGCAACTGAGACGAGATTCTGTCCAAGATGTTCTAATAAAAACAAGAGTCTGCCCTGCGAACAAAGAGGCTGTGAGAGGTTTTTTTCCCACCTCATTCAGTGCTGAAGAGCTGAAGTCAGGGTGGTGGTGCTGCTTACATAGAGGTGCTGACCTTCTTTACGCCTTTCACACTGTAGCTACAGGGCTACATGAGCCTCCTGATGTCTTTAGGGGTGGAGGTTTTGCTTGCAGATGAACTTTGGTATTGATAGACCCAGTAACTGCCTCATGAAATATGTATCAGGGGCAGGATGTCAGTGAATAGTAGTGAAATTTGTTGTCTGTACTGACACTTGTGGCACTGCAATAAACAAGTGCCTGCACATCACATGCTACAATTTCTAGCATATTTAATTGCTGGTAATGCCAGTCATATTTGCTTTTATGCCTCTGGGTTGAGAAAGGTCTAGTTATGCAAATATTGGCTGCACAGGACTTTATGGCTGATGGTGAATACAGCACTTATTAGCTACTCATGCTCTGATGAAGTCCTCTCCTATGGCTTCCTGAGCTGGAGCAAGTCCAGAGGAGGCCACCAAGTTGATTAGAGGGATAGAGCACCTCTCCTGAAAGGAAAGGATAGAAGAATTGGGATTATTCAGCCCGTAAAAGAGAAGACTTTTTTAGGGTGACCTAATTGTGACCTTCCAATACCTGAAGGAAGACAACAAGAAAGATAGAAACTATTTACAAGGTCCCAGAGTAACAGGATAAGGGGGATTTGGATGCAACCTCTGGCTTGGGAAGACTTTCATCTGCTGATTGCCAGAACTGGGAGTGCCTCTGAGGAAAGAGTTTGTGCAAGTTTTGTTCTGCTATCATATTATCTCTCCCTGATCACCCTCAGTTGGTCACAGCTGGAGCCAGAACACTGGTCAAGCTGGACTTCTGCTCTGAGCAGTTCAGATATTCTTGTGTTTGAGATGCTGAATTTCCCACAGGGAAAATGTCTTTCTTAGTGAGACCATACCGAGGTTACTGGACAAGGCAAAGCCTGGGATTTTTTGGGACAGACAGTATGTTGGGGACAAGGGAAACACCATGCAGATAGGCAATGAGGAAGCAGAGGGGACCTCAAGGATGAAAGGTCCAATTCTGAAACTGAGGAGCTTTTCGAAGATCCAATGGCTTGCCCAACTAGAACTATTTTATCAACTAATGCTGATCTTCAGCAAAATTTTCCCTACTGACACACATATCCAGCCCTCTTGAATTCCTGCTCCGAGAGCTGGGATGTTTCACCTCAGGGATAAAGAAGATCAAGAGAAGCATGAAGAGACTGCAGGAGCAACAGTTTGTCTGCAGAAGGCCTGTGGCCCATCCATTCTCCCACTGCTGAGTGCTTATGGGGCAGGAAGGACAAAAGCCTCTTAAGCTTTTCATCCAGTGTGTCAACAATTAAGGATTCATTTTTGCTGATGTTAAACCTGCTCAGTGGGAATTATGTCCCCATATTATGGTGATTTCCATCACAGAGATGCTGAGACCTCTCTCACTTGGCAGGTTGTCTTTAGCCAGGTTGTCTTCATTTGATGTGTTGCAAAGTGTCTGTTCAGGACTGAGGTGGAAGGCACACTGAAAGCTCCTCTGTACAGATTCCTTGGGAAATCTTTAAATAAAAAGAAGAAAACTGAGCTCAGAACGAAAGAGAAAATGGTCCAGCACTGCAGTTACTCAGTTCCAGGCATGACATTTATCCTGCTCTACATGTCTGGAGCATTGGTGGTCAGCCCTTGGTAACGTCTGCTGTGGGAAGACTGTGGGGTGACAGCTGAATGGGACATCCCAAGGGGCAGTTTGGTGATGCTGGCCAACTGCACAGGCAGAAATGGCTCACCCCTGTCCTCTGTGACTGCCCTGGCACCACCCACTGTTCTTCTGCTTCTTGGAAAGCAAGTACCTTGTTGCAGGAGCAGGGCAGGGGAAATGACGGCTTTATTGCTTGTAGTGCTGAGTACTGCATCCTGCTTCACATAGTAAAAAAGGGTTTGCCCTTTTCCAGATCTGCTTCATACACTTTCGCATTCATAGCAGTTCAGCCTCATGAGGTCAAAAGCAGCCGAGTGCTTACGTGTTTACTATGAAATTGTTTCATAGTAAGAACACCAGTAGAAATTCGAGGGGATGGATAGACAGGCAGTGAAGACCAATATGAAGTATGCTGCCAAATTAGGGAAAACTGCAAGGAATGAGTTATTGTCACATGAGAAATGATGGACAGAGAGGCTGGAAGGCTCATGAGCTGGGGGAAATAGTGTTACAGTGTCAGGGAAGAGAACAGTGAGACCATTTGTACACCAGAACTCCAGTTACAGGTGTGCTGCAATGCTGGTGATGGATATTGTCTGACGTGGGAAAACATCCAGCAAATGGTCAGAACATGCAGGGTTGGACTAGACTGGTCTATGAATCCAGACGTTTCTGGTGAGACTGTCCAGGCAATATGGTCATGAATATGAACTTGAGTGCATGTCTACCCACTGCTGACAGCACATGTATGTTGACATTGACTTGGTATCATTTAATGCCAACACACAAATACATATATATTCTGATTCTAATTATTAAGTTCCACTTCAGATCTAAATAGAGAACTCCACCAGGACAAATTTTATTTGCATGATCTTCCTGCTCATTCTCCTTTTAATGCCAAAACCCACTGGATACTGCCCAATCCATTTGAAATAAAAAAGTTATTAAAAAAAATGTTCTGCTTCATTAGTGCACTATTTGGTCTCCAGGATCTACAGAAGTTTCTGCTTTAAAGACATGAAAGGATGCCTTCCTGATATTTCCAGAGTACTTTATCCATTGCTGCACCAGACGTACAAGTGGTAACGTGGCAATGAAGTGTTCTGGTTCTGTTCCCAGCAGTGACACTATTCCTGAGCAATCTATTCAGAACTGTTCTCCTGATCCAATTCTCCCACCTGGACAATGTGTTGAGAAGGCAGGAGGCTGTGATGATGAACTGACTCTCTTCAGAGGTTTCCCTGTGGAACCGGATCATTACAGGACATATTCCTGACGTCAGGAGGATGTGAAAAACCCTGGAATCTCATAAAACATGGCCAGCATTGCTGACAAATGGCCAGGTCCTGCTGTCCTGCTCTGACACCAGCAAACAAACACAAATGCACAGGCTAATGCCTGCAAGAGCATGTTACCCTGGGTATGGAGCAGTCTCTCACTCTTTTCCTGCTGGGACTGGAACGCTGCCGAGCTGGCAGGACTTAGCTGCCTGGTTCAGCAGCTTCAAAGCCTGTTGGTATTTCCTTTGAGTCATCGGAGTGAAGAGGCTGATAAGGCAGGGCCAAAGCTCAGAGCAGTGTCAGAGCCTCTCTGTGTGTTTCTGGAAGTGCAGATCCCTCCAGGGCACAGCCACTGGGTGCCCACCTGAGTGTCAGTCAGGGCTGGAGCTTCTGCTCTCATTCCTGCTGGATACAAACATGCTCATATGTGTGATGGCTCCTGTTGGGAAAAGCTTTGTAGAAAAGGTCCTGCCACTTGAAGAACATACTTCATACAATAGATGGGGTTGAGGATGTTCCAAGACCCATATGGCAAAGTTTTTCAAACTTTCTCAAGTTCCTCTCTAATGTTTCATGCTTCAAGACCAGGTCTGACGCACATTTTTGACCCACTGAAGACATGTGAGCCCTTTAAGGACTCTTTAAGACAATTTAGTGGTCCCTGTCTGAACAAGTCAATGTAACTGTGCAAAACACATCAATAAAACTTTTCAGTTGTACCTCTGTGCCTAATTGTGCTCTGGTTTTCGTGGGATTCCATATTTTTTTTCAGCAGGAAACATGCTTTGTGCTCTGATAAATGTAATAGGGATAGAGTCAGAAAAGGGTTGGTTAGAAGAGATACAGGGAAGCTGGAAAAGTGACAGCCTCCAAAGGGCTCATGTAAAAAGCTGGACAGGGTCATTTCCACTGGTCACTTCCAAATTTCCCTGTGATTCCCCAAAGTTCTTCCAAGACAAACAAAACCCTGTTTGCTGAGGCTTTCCCAATCCTCCCTCTGACACTAGAACTCTCTTCAGTAGAGACAAATTCCCTGAAGCTCTTTGCAGCAACTGCTGCCTAATGACTATCATGCCTCTGGTTCCTTACAGATTACTTCAAGATGCCAAGAGATCCTGCCTGTCTAATCAAATTGGTTTTGCTTTGGGTCCCTATGAGAGATGAAGTTGAACAAAATAAATGCAAACCAAAGCAAAACCCCTGTGTGCTGCCGAGGAGCACTGCTTGTCATGTAAAGGTCAACTGCTGTCAGGCTGCTGCTAAATTACAGCATTTTCCTTCTTGTCCAGTCTGAGAAGCAAATTGAACCAACGGGGCAGATCTGCAGTTGGAAGAGGTGTGTATTCAAGTGGGGCTGGAGTGGGATATAACTTCCTCACTGCTCCAGGCCATGTGGCAGTGGGACAAAACCTTCCTTAAGGGCACACACAAAGCCTTTGGGAAATAGGATTTGGAGGCTCTGTTCTGCTACTGATTTCCTGCATGTCCCTGAGCAACTCACTTAATCTTTACCATATTTCATCTTCTCTTGGATTAAAAAAATAGTATTGGTACTGTTTCTCTGCTTCTTCGGGGAGCAGTAAGGACAAGGACCTTGAGTGGTGACTTGTATGCTTTGGTCTGTGGGGTCTTCTCAGTCCTGTAGACATATAAATTCAAATTCATGTGTCAAACATTTAACATGGTGCCAAGCGAAGAGATAGAGCTTGGAGAGGTCATCACAAAATTATGTATCACACTGAATTGAGCCAGAAATTCCCTTTAGTTTTATTTTCACAGTGAGAGGCTCTGTTTGCGTCAGCATGTACAAACTTTAAAGGATCTTCCGACTTTCTGCACCAGGCTGGGAAGCTTGCAACAAAATCCTGGGATGAGGCTAATATTGTCCAGTGTCTTGGCCAAATGTACTGTACAAATCCTAGAGTTTTCTGCACGTTCAAAGTGTATCCAAACTAGTTTAAAGTGTTCAAAACTGAGGAGACGTGGAAACAGACATTGTACTAGGGATGATCTCCTACAGCATCAGTGGAACATAATGTATTCCCAGATGTCACCACCAAATTACAGAAGAGAAAACCTCCAGAAGCTCCTTGTTTGTGGTTTCAGTCTTAATAACCCGGTTGTAGCTGCTGTCATAAGCACTGATCCCTGTTCTCACCTTTGCTCAATCTAGAAGAAGAAAAGCAGAAATATGATGTGTATAGGTTCTTGACACTGAACTGGCACCTCAATTAATTTTCTTACAATCAGAATAGATTACAAAGTCTTCTGTTGCTATTGTTCTAATCTTCCTTCAGTTGAAAAGAAAAAGGAAAATTCCAGGAAGAACCTCTCAGTAGAAAGAATATTCTCTGGAGGCACATAGAGAAGGATATCAAAGGGGCATTCATACTTACACAGACAGTATGGAAACCTTTTTCATGTGCACTACATACCTGAAATGGAGGAAAAAAATCTTGTTTCTGTGCTTTGTTCATGAAATTGTTTCCATTTCCTTTAAAATGGGCTGCGGGCAGAGGAGATCAACACTAATAATCTTCATCTACTTGTCAGTCAGACATGCTCTTATCAGAACCAGGCATCAGTAAATGCCTTCTTAATCTTGTCCTTTACACGAAAAACAAACCTATTCTTGCCATATAGAATAGACTTGGTGCTTCCATTTTAACCTTTCTCTGATTTGTGTCAGGATTATCTAGTTTTTATGGATTTACCTTTCTGACTATGAATATTACTCCTGGCCCTCAGAAACCCATTCAGTTTTGGGGTTTTTTTGCTGCAACTAAGAAGTTATATCATCCCTACCACTACTGAGTGTTTTTTGTCTTACATTTGTCTTCTTCGGGAAAAGTAGAGACACATCTGAAAGGTCCTGTCCATACATTTCTCGATGCACAGCTGTCCTCATTACCTGTAGCCACAGAGGCCAGTAAGCATTTCCATGAGTTATTCCAAGTTATAACTCTGAAACCTTGTAAGATTTAAAATGCAAGGAGCAATTTCTCCGTACACTGCACAGCCACAAGCTCATTTCTGTACTTGCAAATGCACTTCACTGGCTGCAGAATATAGATTTCATGTTGTTTTGTTATTGAGACAGTTTTGGACTCCTGACCTTAATACCCTATATGGTCAGATATGAAGACAATTCACTACTAGGAGCACTGCCAGCTAATGTCCTAATCTGATGCAGTGTATTCCATCCCTTGAAAATGGAGTACAGTATGGAAACCCAAAAGGATGAGTTGAATTTCAGTACCTCTACCCTGAAGGGTTTCAAAATCCAGCTCTGAATTATTCTGAGTGTAGAGCCAAGTTGAGCTCCCACTGTGATGTGGGATTTTAAGAATATTCCTTGGAGACTAAATAGAAAGACATCTTTTCATACTGTATGACAGGAAGCTGTAATAAGATCCGATATAAATAACCTTTGCCAAGGCATAGAGAACACAAGATGCATCCATATGAAATACCAAAAACATGAGCTGTGAACCAGCCAAACAGAAGATTGAATGGTTTATCATTTTAGGTGCTGACTGGGGACTAAGAAATTAATCTAATTGTTAGACAACCCTGGCTTGTCAGCAATGCAAAAATTCCCTCTAATTGAACACTTCTTCTTTAGTCTCATTCCTTCATCAACCCTTTTCCTCTGCCTCCATCCATCCATGTGTGTAATGCTCCCTCCATTTCTTCCAATCACAGTATGCAGGAAAATGAGCCTTTAATCTGAGAGGAATAAACTCCTTCTAAAAGAATAAGGAAAGAGGTGTTCCGATCCTGGAAGTAGATGAAAATATTTCTTCAGTAGCCATTTAGTTTCTTTTCTTTTTCTTTGTCTACTCCACTAGCATGTTTTAAAGTTAATTACAATATTCAGTAGCCTGTTGACAGTATGTCAGCAGGACTCTAGAGGAGATTCAGTAGAGAGTCTCTGGCCCATGCTAAGGCAAATTTTACCAGTGCTTCCCTTCTCTCCTGAAGCATTGCAGGGATAATAAAAGATCTTTCCTCCCTACGCTGCTACTAGAGACAGTGTATTACAATTTTGTTACCCATCAACAGTTCTGAGTCATCTCCATGAACAGAGGCTTTCCCTGTAGAACAGAGGAGGTTCATTAACAGACACACACTACTCCCATCCAGCCACCCAGACTGTGGTGCTTAATTTCCTCAACCATTTGATTTACCTCTTCAGATCTAATTACTGGAGCTCTACATTAATAAAACTAACGCTCACCCTTGGGTGGATTTCTCATTTTCCTAAATCTTGTCTCTTTACACTCCAGATCCTGGCTACTCCAAAAGCCATTACTTCCAAGAAAGGTCTGATTTATGGTAACTGACTGCCCTTTTTAGTTATTCTCTGCCATCCTGAACTATAAGAGCAAAAGGGGTTTTAATCAATATCCTGCAGCATGGGGCAAAAATAGGTGCAGGGACCAGATGCAAAAGCGTGACGTTAATTTGGGTGCAGACAGATACGTATTTCCTTACACTGAGGCATTGAGATGTGAAGAAGTGGATGAGTGAACTAGAAAAGTCCAGAACACATAGTAAAACCCCTACCTAGAAGGCAGCTTTTGAGACCACTAGAATTTTACCCATTCCTGTAATGTAAAAGGGATGGCAGAGGTACCTTCCAGTCCTTTCGCTGTCCCTTCCCCTCAGGTCTCCTAGCTCCCTGGTTTTGTTAACTGTGCATCTATACCATCTCTGAAGTCACCACTCGTAGCACAGAAGCAGGAAATTGGGGATTAATAGAACGTTTCCTGTGAAAGGAATACATGCACATGGCACAGATCAGAGAATTCTCCTGCAGCCAGAGCTGCTAATGAGATGTTTCCCCTGTGGTTGTTGAAGTGCTTATAACCAAGTTCCTGTCCTATTCCATTCCCAACACTGGTTGTTATGGCTGCTCACAGAGGGAATAGCTTACATTAAAGCACTGAGATGTAAAGAAGTGGATGAGTGACCTGGGAAAGTCCAGAACACACAGGGAACCCTCTGACTACAAGTCAGCTTTTGGGATCAGTAGGATTTTACCCATTCAAAGAATGGCAGAGGTCCCAGGAATATCCCTTATGCCAGGAATATTTGGTTCTTGTCCTCCCCTGTGGTTGTCCTCCCTCAGCCTGGGCATTGACAGTGTGTTGAGTCCCTCACTTAAAGACCCTGCTCAAATTCTGAAGGATTTTAGCTCCAGAGAAGCAGCGATCAGGCGTGAAAGAGCTGAGAGCTTGGTCTCACAGGGCTGGGCCAGATGCCTTCAGTCCTCCCCGCACAGCAAAGCTCCTGTGAACTGGGGTCTCTCACATCTCCCACAAAAACTGCTGACTTCATTCATGATGACAATAATAACACAGACTGTGATGATTGTTTAATTAATGAGCTTTAAGTCTTTGGGGGAAAAGAAGGGGTTGGTAACTTGGCTGGTGACAGGAGTGATGAAGCAAGAACTCACAACCTCGTGGTCCCACACTCGGTCTGAAGGAGGACATTGTTACTCTTGGCACCAGAGTCCAGTGAGATCCAGCAGCTCTGTGTGATTTGAGCTGCTTTATCTGCTCCAAGAAACCATCCACATCCACCCTGGCTGGGAAATGCAACTGCTGAACTCAAGTTGCTAGCAGGTAAAGGACAGGGGTGGTGTTTATTTTAATTTAGCTTATTTAAAGTCTTATAATTGCTTTTCATGTAGCTATATTCATTATTATTTATTTTGGACTTCAAGCAGGATTTTCCCTTTTAAAACTGCACCCATGTGAACTTGACAACTGCCTTAACTCATGCAATAGGAATGAACTGAGATTTACAAGGAAAGGGAATGCATACCTTCCTGTGAAATGTTTCTTTTTTACTGGGGTCTATCAACCACAGTCTACCAACCACCCCAAATCTCTAAATCTGGAAATCAACAAGGCTTTTTTTCCAGATGAAAAGTCTGGGATACACAGCACAGCACCGTTAGAGCTGGTACAGAGACATCAGACACAGCGAGACACTGGGTCTCCTCCACGTCTGCTGTGCCTGTAAAATCACCCACAGCCTTTTAACCTTAGCCAGTCTTTTGGAAGCTATTTATATTGTGATGGAAATTAAAGGAGTGAGTTACTCTCAAAAGGAACCCTTGACCTCAGTCACCTCTTGTGTTTTTGTAGAAGAAAGCCCTGTGCTACATTCAGTTGTTGGTGGTGACAGTTCCTGACCCATCTGAGTCTGCAGCTGAGTGTCCAAGCCACGCACAAATGCTGCCTTAATGGAGGCATTGTGCTTCTGTTGCCATGGTCTCCTCAGTCCCTTTCTTTCACCTGCAAGAGCAGTTTAGGAGATGAAACTAATTGTTGCAAGTATCTGGTGAGAAACAAGGGGTTCCTAAATGGGTGACAGAAAAAAGTTCCTGTTACCTGTTCCCTTATGTGCACAGCCCTGTGTTGACAGCTCTAAGATGGAGACACTGCTGCTGTACCACATTTCAGTCTTGAGAAGCAGCAGCTGTAAAGGGGGTAAAGGAACATACATCTACTCCATGTGCCCTCAGCAGGCAGGGACTGCACATCCACAAGGTGCTGGGAAATCTCTGGGATCCTACCCCACCACCTTCCTGGCTAATCCTTCATGGAGGGAGCCTCTGGCACTCATGGGGATTTGTGCAGGTGAGTGTTGTACCCACTGAACAGATGCATCCTGCTGGTTGCCTGTGGTTACATTACAAATGAAACTGTGATGACTAATGAATTTATCACTGACAGGGATGGAAGGGACAGTGGAGAGCTGAGGTGACTCGAAGGAAGAGAGGTTGAAAACTGGAATAAAAGGTCTTTGTGCTCCTGCTGGCAAACAGATGGGTTCCTTCTGAGCAAAGGAGATGGGACAAGTCCAACCCAACACATCAGCTCTCTGCTGACATTGGGGTACACTGGAGGAAAGCATATAAGCCCTTTAGCTGCCACATCTCCAAGACTGTTTTGTTTTAAGGATGAAGTCAATTTGTTTGCGTCTGCATTTATAGAATAAAAAAAATTAAAAAAATGTACATTTCCACGAGCTTCATGCATGCTGCTCTTCTCTGGCTGGGCAGCAGAGCTGCCAGGCACAGGCGTGAACTTCTGGCAAGAGCCTTCAACCCCTGACTCAGAAGGACCTGTCAGCTGTGGGGAGAAGACATCAGAGTGATTTTAGGATTAACAAGCATCTTAGGAGAGGAACGAGGTGGGTTGCTAGAAACCCCATGTGTGAAATGGGTCGCCTGAAGCGAGAAATTCTGCCCCATGACAAGGCAATGGCATTTCTGTCTCCTTCCCACCCTAATTTCCAAGGTATATTTGCATCTAGCTTACATTTTGGAAATGCGGGATCTCCCTTGTTGCGCCACCTGCTCCTCCCAGTCTCTGGGACACGTTTTTCTACTTTCCACTTCCATCAGAGGGTTGGTTACAGAAGTGATTATGAAACCAAATGGCTTTGACCTTTGAAGTGGGAGATCAATGGCTGGGCAGGGCTCAATTCACTGCAGAAATATTTTCAGGCACACCAGGAATGTTGTATTAATTTCTTCCATTCTGGGGAGAAGGCAGAGAGCCAGAACGTGTTGTGTTCAACTCATGCATTAAGATCTTCATTATGATTCTTGGTTTGTCTGCCCTGGCCTTCTGCCGTGCCCTGGGGAGCAGCTCAGCTGTTGTAAGGAAGTCAGAGATTTTTTTGGGGAAAAATTCTTCTAGAACTGGAAGACCAGGTACAGAAAACTCCTCAAGGGGGTTTCTAGTGGTCCCATGGACTGGAAGAGTTGGACACAGGTGATTCTGTGAGAGAAGTGCAGGCACAGGGATTGGCTTCCTGGAAACCTTCTCTGCTTTCTGTGCTGACAGCCAGAGCTGGACCATCATTGCACCAGCATCTCCAGGAATGTGTCAAAAAGTCCTCAGACATCAGGCACAAGGGGGTTTTTTTGAGGCAAAAAGCTGAGCCTTTGATACTTCGCTGGTGAACTGAAGGAGAGCATTTGCATTCTCTGGTGAACGGAGCAGAATTCTGGAGGATTCAAGGTTCTTAAAACGCTGAGTCTATGCCTCCATTGAAATGGTTACTAGCGGGACTAGGATAGAAAAGCCAAGTTTGCAAAGTTCTCTGTTTAGCTGATTGGACTTGCAACCGCTTTTTATCCAAGTGTTCTGCCGTGAGCTGGTGGAAGGGGTGAATTTGAGCTTGCCAAGGCTAATTTTAGTAAGAGAGAGCCTTACACCATTTCCCTCAGGGCTAGCAACATAAAAAAATTAAAATAAAATCAACTACAGATTAAAATCACCCAATTACCATACTACAGCAAATAAAAACACTAGCCAGAGATGTAATCGCACGTGCTATTAAAGCACAGTAACATACAAAGTACCATTCACAGATACCATCTCCAAGGTGAATGCCCATCAAAAAACAATTACTGACATTGTTTAAGGAGTTAAACAGTGTTTGTATGACATTCCAGAGCGGTCTGGGATGAGTAAAGAGCCTGGGTGGTGAGGAAATAAGGTGCCTTTCACTTTCATGGGCTGTTCTCCGTTTAGCCCGAGTTCATTAAAGAGAAGAGAAAATGAGAATGATATGTGGTAGGTGGGATATGCAATACTAGCTGGAAATGTGCTGCAAATTTCTCCCCTAGGGAATAAATTAAACAAGGTTCACATCAGATGTCAGGATCAGGCTGAGAGGGGAGAATTCTGAGAACTCTGAATTCTGTTTGTTGTACACCTCACCTGGATATTTCAGTAATTACTACCCATCTTGCAACTAGACACAGTTCCCAGTTAGGAAAATTTATTGATGGTAACCAGTAAAACAAAGATCTTTGCTTGTTCTGGACGTGTTTGTGTCCAGGACTCCAAGTTACGTCATTTTCCTCAAACACATTCACTTCTGAAGGATCCTCTGGTCCCCCAAATCCTGCATAACATAACTACTTACCTTTTTTAAGGACATCGATTCACTTCCAGGCTAAGAACAAAATCTACATGACAATTCCCATTGCAAATGTCCATTTTCTGTGTAAAACAGGAAGACTGATGGCTACAGCCAGGCTGAAGCATTACAAAGAAATGAGATGAGTGGCTTAACCTAAGCCACTTTTGAATTAACGGCAGAAAAATAAGGACACAATGATTGAAAAGGTCCACATGATCTAGAAAGAAAAGCACTAGAGTATTTTCTCCATGTGTGTATTGACACTCCAGCTCTGGAGACACCAATGCACTTGTCCAAGGGCTTAGATCTTGTAGCTTTGCAGGGATTGCAGTGCACATGTTGGTGTACCTGTTTTCCAACCATGCCAAGGGCCTTGTCCGGTAGAAATGATAGTTAACCAAAATTAACCTCCCTTAGGTTTGCTCCAGATGAAGCACATCTCCACAGCACCCACTACAGCCATATCACCTCTCAGCAAATACTCCTCCAGCTCTCAAACCATCCCGCGGAGCTGAGGGAAAGCTTGCTCTGAGCAGCAGCCATACAAGCTATTTTGGGTTTGATATGCAGCAGATTTGATAAGAAAGCTCTCAGGAAAAAACAAATTTCCTCTTGGACTCGGTAGAACTGGGCACATATTCCGGCACACAGAGTTCCTTTTCCTATAAGCTCATGAAGTAGCCTTCTAAAATTAGGAATGAGGTGGAGGACTGTCTCCACTGCAAACAGGGACCTGTATCTTCAGGACCAGGACTCACCTTAGGGGTACAATAGACCCTCATTGATGGAGAGGTGGAGGGGCAGAGCACCCTGTGCTTCCGGTGTTGCTTCCCTGGTGTGGCTAATTTGTCCATGCTCATTATTTACGTGTGTAAGAGCTTTACACCGGGTCTGTGTGGGTGCCACACAATTTGCCTTCTGCCTAATGATACTGAGCATTACCTGAGGAGCTCAGGACATCTTGCAAGGACAAAGGCAGAGAAGAGGTTGTAAATTCGAAGGCACCTTCAGTTCTGTCAGAATGCTGTGCATGTGTGTTTGAATCAGACTTCACCTCAATTATGGCTACATTTATGTAGCCTCATCTGCTCTGTGGCCCCAGGGGCCCATTGCACCTCATTGGTGTCCCCTCTCATCTTCTGGGTGGGGGTAATAGAGCAGAAAGCACCACAGTGCTGATGCCTGGAGAACTAAAAGAGTCCTCCACCGTGTAGCAAACTCCCCTGCTGCAGCCTCACACCTCGGCTCTGCACCATGCAAGGAAACCAGATCCTGGGGAATGGACAAGAAAAGACTGCTGGGCTCAGAGGTCATTGCCAGGGACAAGCTGAGGGGGAGGTGTGGGTTAGAGACAGTAATATCCTCTGCTCCTGAAAATGATGTTCAATTATGGGAAAAACACTGAAGAAGAAAAAGGTCTTGATAACGATCTTTTATCTCTGGCTGTTATTCTGATGCTCTCTTCCATTTCCTCTGTTGCCCTCAAGTTGTGTAATTATGTAACCTGTATTCACCATCAGTGTTGATTTACAGGAGAGCAGTTCAGTATTTGGCCCAGAGACAATGAATCTCTGGTGTTCAGCAGTTCCAGCCAGTGTCATGTTCTGTATAAAGTGTCTCAGTGTTCACTGGGGTCATTGCTCATGTTGAGCAGTTTCCTCTTTCCTTTGGCCAGTTAAAAAAAAA
>VYZS01050550.1:0-34342 GCA_013400695.1 Neodrepanis coruscans
GGTAGCACCTTTGGGATAACATATTTAACAAGGAGGTGAGGGGACAATCCTGGGCAACTACATTTGGAGAGAGGACTGAGAATATATGAGAGCTACAGCCCTACAGACACCAAGGTCAGTGAACAAGGAGAGGCAGGAGGTGCTCCAAGTTTCACGGCTGAGATTCCCCTGCAGCCCCCGGTGAAGACCATGGAGAGATAGGCTGTCCTCCCTGCAGCCCATGGAGGTCCATAGGAAGAAGATATCCACTTACAGCCCCTGGAAGATCCCGTGCTGGAGCACACGGATGCCTGCAAGAGGCTGTGAATCCATGGGAAGGACCTGTGGAGAGAGGAGCTCACATTGGAGTAGGTTTGCTGGAAGGACTTGTGACCCAGTGGGAGACCCATGCCGGACCAGTCTGTTCCTGAAGGACTGTAATCCTTGGGAAAAATCCATGCTGGAGCAGTTTGGAAAGAACTACAGCCCATGAGAAAGACTCATATTGGAGAAATTCATGGAGGACTGCCTCCTGTGGGAAGGACCCCCATGGTGGATCAGGGGAGAGTGCGAGAAGTCCTCCCTCTGAAGAGGAAGGAGCATCAGCAACAATGTATGATGAAATGACTGCCGCTTCCATTCCCTGTCCCCCTGCACCACTGAGAGGTGGAGAAGTAGAAAACTGAGGATAAAGTTAAGGCCAGGAAGAAGAGGGGGAGGAGGGAAAGGTGGTTTTAATATTTGATTTTCATTCTCATTATCCTACTCTGTTTTGATTGATAATAAATTTCATTAATTTCCCCAAGTCAAGTCTGGTTTGCCCATGATGGTAACTGGTGAGTCATCTCTCCCTGCCCTTATCTTGACTCATGAGCCTTTTGTTGTATTTTCTCTCTCCTGTACAGCTGAGGAGGGTATTGACAGAGCAGCTTTGGTGGACACCTGGCATCCAGCCGGGGTCAACTCACCACAGTCCCTTTCCATGGTACTTTACTGTGGATTCAGCACAGCTGCTAGGAGAATATGCCTCAGCTGGCAAAGCTGCATGGCTGCAGCAAAGCCATCCCACTAGCAGAGGCTCAGATGTGGCACCGCGATTATTCCTCTGTTACAATTTTCTTTCACAGGAAAAAGAGGACAAACCATTTCATCCCTGTCCTACCGCTAAGGAAATATCCAGTTGTTTTAGAGAAATCCATTGCAGGGAATAAGAAGAGATTGCTATGATTAACCTATATGTTTCAAATTGGCAGGTTTTGAAGAATTTAAAATTAGCTGTTTAATCTTCTTGTGTTGCAGTTGCTTTCAAATGCCAAGTTGCCACTAAACTTACACTCGACATCTGAATTCTTTGGATTTGTGTGCCCTCATAGAGACTGGGCTGTGTACAGCTGGGGATGGTTAATACTTCCAGTTTTAGTCAGGGTTACTCAATTACTCCACTTGCAGCAATCATCCAAGAAAACTGATTTGCCTGGAGCCCACCTTGTGCCTCTCTGCCCAGTACTGCATGGACACAGCAGTGGTGTTCGTGTCCTTGGGTGGCTGATTCTCATCTCTACAAGTGAAAATCCCAGGTCTTCTCACCCCAGCAGGGCCTGAACCATTGAGTTATCAGTGTTTTCCTCAATCTTTAACCAGCATTTCCAGTCAGCAGAAGCTGCTGCTTCACCATCAGCTAATCAATGCAAAGTTAACAAACCATCTGCAGTTAACACACCAAAAAATACTGTGCACTGTAAAATTCTTAATTTCTGTATCACACTTTTGACTTATTTTTTTTTTAAGAGGAGGATTAACTTTTCTTGCATGCGGTTTAGGAATAGCTTTGACTTTCATTAGTAAAAGTTTGGAAGAATGAGGATTAATTACCATATGTGAGAGAGGACATGTTTTCTTTCAGTCAACATTGACTTCTTTAAATCAAAGAGGGAAAACAGCAACAAACAATGCTGCCAAAATAAATGTTTAATGCAGCACAAGGTTGTAATTTTCTCTATAATGAGGCATGCCATCTCCAGGAACAAAATGGGTACCATCTTTGCAGGCAGGCATGTACTTAGAAACATAAAGATGCAATACACAGAGAAGTCTTCTTAGTTTCAAGCTACAGACAATACATGCAGGGAATAACTCAATAGACTTCATTAATATTCAAACAAGCAGCTGTCAACACTTCATCCCAGAACACGCTGAAGCTCCTTACATAGTTTTCACTACTGTAATAGCTGGGTTCATTGTCAGTAGATCAGAAAATATGTAAGACTAATCAACTCTCCCTATTTCTCCTGGCCTACTATTTAATCCTTCCTAAAGTGAAAAACATTTATTTTATATGCAATAATGCTCACAAGAGACTTCAGGTTCAAAAGAGATGTTTCAATTTTGTTTCTTAGCAACATACATCCAATAACAGTGAATCATTATACAAACTGTAATATGTTTGTGTTGTTTTAATCTATAATGCAATACTTTGCCAGTGCCAAGATGTACGCTACTACAGGATCTTTACAATGTCACTTATAATTAGACATTTGCAGTTTTGTTTTCCCCTGCTAGAGTACCTGCTGCAGAAAACATTTCTGAAGACACTCTAAATACTTATGAATAATAAATGAGGAGGTAAATCCTGCTCTAATAAGGGCACACTTGTCAGGATTATAGTATGGTCTGTTACATAGGGAGACATCTTTTGATGTTTCATTCATAGGCAGCATTTGGGCATCTTGTGAGGACTTTATTTCTAGAATGAGTATTGGTCAGCCTCCAGTCTAGGGCTAAAAGGATTTGTACAGAACATATTTCTTTGTAGAGCAGTTGGCATGGCTTATTATTTTCTTATCCCCTCTCCAATGGCTGATTTGATGTGACCAAAACCAGTTTTGTGGTTTCTTGACTTTAATGGCACATCAAGGAAGAGAAGGAATCAGCTAGGTCTCCAAGAACACATGGAGAAAGATGTCCTATAGAGGAGCTTTCAAAATTTCACACACTGTAGCAGCTATAGTTCTTTCCCTCTGTCATTTAATGTAATTGCTTCCCCAGTGCCTGTAGAGAGGAATAGGAAACACAGTCCTTAGCTTCTTCCAATGCTTTTTATCCTTCTCCTATATATGTTTGTATTTAAAATTCAGACTCATCTCTAGAAAAGCCGTAGTACTTACATTCTGTGAGTGCCTAGTAATAGCAGGTCCAGCACATCATCACTCTGTTTTCAAGGGTGAAAAGGACAAAATTCAGTATAAAAAGAAGTGCTGTCAGGTCACTTAATGCCCTATGTGAGATTAAAAAAAATATCATAAATGGGATCGTATCTTCCATCAGCTTGGAAATAGCTGGCTCAGGAAGTGCTGCAATGTTTCCAGTTCACACCAGGATTCACCTTCCCGGGGAACCTTGTGCCCCAGTCCTCTTCACGCTGATCTTACACATCATGCTCCTACATTAGGCACTTTTACAGAGTAACTCTTACTTTTGAGCAGTGTGGACTGAAAAAATCAGTCTGAAATATTCAGAGAAAACTGGTTGGAGAGGAGGCCTGTAACTATCTAGCACCATAGATATAACTTATGAAGGTAGCCAAAGAAAACAATACCACACAGAAACACCAGGTGGAACTAGGAGTAGAGGAAAGAAGGAAAGAAAGAAAAGAATCCTCTTTGTAGTTTGCCAAGGTTTCTGAAGAAACGCTTTTCCCAAATGCAGTCTAGGTACAAAACTACTTATTTACTTGTGATTTACTAATTATCAGCTTCTCTGGATGCATACAAAATTTAACAGGCTGTTTGGCTCTTTAAAGCAAAGCAGCAAACAGTCTAATCAGAAATAAATAATATGATAACTCAGCTAATATGATAACCCAGTTTGACACCTCTCTTTGCATGCAAAATTAGGTGGCAAGCTATAAGCCATTCTCATATTGTGCTCTTATTACCTGCTTTGTACTTTTTTTAAGAAAAGCAGAATACTTAGTGGCTCTTTCTGAGGTAAACAGCAAGTTGAGGTTGCTGACCACTTTTGTAAATGACATTTTAAATTCAACAAACTGTCAAAATAGCAGAGGAAATGAATCAAATCGTGAAATGGTACAGTGTCTCTCAAGGAAATAAAAAATTCAGCTGACCTGAACTATCTCAATAGCATGAAAAGAGGAGGGTTTTTTTTCCTTCTAGAGACCAGTGCAATGCAATTCCCAATGGATCAATAACTACTCCCTAATATGCACTTAAACCCTGAATAGGAAATCACTCTCAGAAGTACTGAGATGCTGTCTACACATTTAGCAGAGGGCAAGGAGCCACAGATAATCCTGAAGTTAAGTTTTGGTGCAGCCTCCACTTCTTGTCTCATTGAGAGCTGCCAGAGGAGGAGGTGCTTTGTGGTGGCAGCTCCAAATCATCTCTGGCCTCAGTAAATAGGAGGGGTGCACATCCACCTCTGTATAGAGAAAACTATAGGATACAAGAATACTAGGAAGTATTTCAGATCTTTATTTTCAGATATATTTAGCTTTTGCTTCTACAGGAAACACAGCTGCAGATTCTGAGATTTGTAGGTTCAGCAAAACAGGCAATAAAAACTTCCACTGCAGTTCATGTGCTCTGTGCCTATTTTTATAACTTTAAATTAGTTTTGATACCCATTTAGATATCGTTGTTAAGCTTCTAGTGATTCCACAAGTTGAAATATTACAATTTTTTACCATTAAACAATCCAGGATTCATTTGAAGGTTTTTGGGGTTTTATTTGTCAATGCATTATGCTCCCAAAGGCCCTAATAGCAAAACCTTAAAAATCCTGGGTTTTTTTCCATCAGAAATATTTACCAGAGAAATTATATAAGAAATGCATTTGCTTGTAAATTGGGAATTAGTCAATTATTTAGTTGCCAGCAATCAAGATTATATTCTTTTGGGTAAAGTTTATGTGGAGGCATTCATGTATCCTGGATAAAGATGAGTGATCTTTTGCATGGAGTTTTCTGTATGAGTACCCCTTTGCAAATCAGCATTCACTCTTCATATGCTTCTCTGGGATTTACCTTCCTTGTGAGCATTGCAATCAGAGCACTCATTTGCTAGATTACTTACAGAAAGGAAACACAAAAAGGTCCTGGATTGTCGCTGTTGAGATGGACACATGACAAACATATATTTTTATAACGCAAAAAAGTTCTTATTGTCTACAAGCGCTGCTTAACATATCAATCTTAAGCATATGTGTTACACACACATTGGTCAAGCAAGTTTTTGTTATTAATCTTATTGGATGTTATTAATCTTATTGGACATCATCTCCATAGCTGCTGCTTCAGTATGTTCTTCTTTCTCTTTCTTATGATCTTCTGCCAACTTGGGACTTTCCAGTAGCTTCAGGGATACACAGTAATCTTGTCAAGGTCAATATTTACCTCATCCTCACGGTCTCCAGGCCAGCCGTTGACCCCAATATTGGATACAATCAAAACACATTTTCTTTCATTTGCAGAAATGTTTATTATGTACCCATCTATTTACAAAAAACATCCCCCTCAAAAAAACCCACACCCAACAAAAAAACCCACCAAGACAAAAGGTATTTCTTACTACTATGTTAATTTTCCTGTCTTTATTTCCCATTTGAGAAACCAAATTATAATAGCCTATAACTGGAAGGCTAGTTCATACTGTCTTACCCGTTCTGTAATAATTCTCCCTTGTGCAAAAATCATTAATGGGGCACAGCAGAGCAGCATTTATATCTCATTTGCTGAGCATAAATTACATAGTCCCAGGTATTGCACATTAGGTTTTTCACCCCGTAGTTTAAAACTGAACATAATCAATAAAACTAGAGACTCTACAGTGCTGCCTTTCCAGACCGCATTTGCATGTTGATGGTGCTACTGTGTGTTGTAAAAATCTGCACACAGAAAAAATGCTGGTCAAATTACTTCGAGAAGGGATATTTTTCCCCAGACAAAACATATCATAAGCTGTTTTCTTAATAAAATTTGTCTGGGAACTCACCTATGCTGGGCTAATGCAGATCATAATGGAGGTTTTTATAACCAAACACTAGTTTGCAATAGCCATGTAAGTAATAGCAATTAATAAATATTAACAGAAAATTATACACTTTGGCCAAAAGTCAGGTTGCTATTGAGAAGCAACACTATCACATGCTTTTTTAGGAAGTCACGCAACAAAAAGATGGAAAGGCAATGTAATGTGACATTTGTGATAGTGGGACCACGACTGATTTAATCACTTCATTTTTGCTGCGTGTTTATGCAAATGGATCAGCCAAGCCCTGTAATATTAGTTCTAGTGGACAAACTGCTATAAATATTTCTAACAAAATGAGCTGGGAAAAGATATAAAGCTTTACTACTTCCTGATTTTACTTTGATTTCAATATGCTAACAGATACTAATAATATGCCAAAATGAAGAGCTTAAAATATAAAGGTGTCCTCTCAGCTCTGTAAGACAGGAAAATGACAGTTTTCCATCAAAGACTGTGACCCTTCAAGATGTGCTGCCTAGACATGTATACATTAAGATGCTGATGATCACTAGGCATGTGAGAAAACATGAAAAGAGGCCTGGATGGGACTTCAAACAACCTGGTCTAGTGGAAGGTATGGCATGGAAGTTGGAAACCAGATGGTCTTTAAAGTCCCTTCCAACCCAAAAAATTTTGTGATTCTGAGATTCTACTAACTGCATTCTTCACTCCTAGAGTCTGGAGGCAGGAGGCAGTAGCTAAAACATATCTCAGGAGCTACAGGCACATCATCCCTTTAGATGTATACATGAAAACGAGACATTTCAAGCATGCAGTTATTCCAGCCTTGTTTATGCTCACACAAAAATCAGTATACATCTCTGAATGTTGACTTGGCACACCAGTGAGGCATTTTTTTCTTAGTAGGTACCTGAACATGAATTACCAGTTGTGGAGAAGTGTTGAATAACAGCAGGTCTGGGGGGTCATCAGGCAAAGCATCACCAGCCAGGCGAGGGACGGGATTGTCCTGCTCTGCTCTGCACTGGTGTGACCAGTGTGACCTTGAATATTGTGGCAGTTTTGGGCACTCTTAGAGAGTATCCAAAGGAGGGCAACGAAGATGGTGAAGGGCCTTGAGGGGAAGCTGTATGAGGAGTAGCTGAGGTCACTTGGTCTGTTCAGCCTGGAGAAGAGAAGACTTTCATTAGTAAGTCTCAGTGCAAAGAGTGTGGCAAATGGGGATGTATGGGCTCAGAGGAAATGTATCTCAGGAAAACGCATGATGTAACCACCAGTGATAAAACCAGCCTAAAACAAGGCTGTGATGTCTTAGGTATCTTACATACACCTGTGTTTCAGGATCTGGCTGTTCTCAGGAAGGGGAAATGAGTGCATCTGTCAGCACACCACAGGGCTATATACAGGCAAGGTCATATTCCTCCTGGCAATCTCCCATATGGTGAGGACTAAGCTCTCAGGAAGGCTAAAAGTTTCCTTTAAGAACAGGTTAGACAAATATATGGCATGAACGACATAAGTACAGGTCATCCTGCCTCAGGCAGAGTGATGGAGTAAATCACCTCCTAAGGCCTAGTCTGGTCTTGTTTTCTGTGGTTTCTGTGTTAATACCCAGCTAACTAATGAAATGGTAGAATTTGCAAAGTTTATAATAAACACAGGTATGTGGAGAACACAAGGAAAATAGATGGGTTTTTTAAAGGAATATTTCCTGGAGATATAGTAAGGAAGTAAGAGTAGGTCTGCACATATAGAAATAGAGGTAATTAGAAAAAGGGCAATGGTCTGCCATTGCACTGCATTTAAGAGACTTTTTCACACTAGTAATTGGACAGGATTGCTCTAGATGGGAGGAGCTGGTCTGTAGTCAGACTGGAGAGTAATCCACTTCAAAACAGGCAATATATGACTATTAAATGAAAAAAAAAAAAAGAAATCACAACTCTGCATCTTAGGTCTAGACCCACACAAGCATACTGCGAAAGCTGTGGGAGGAATTGGAAGATGTAAAATTATCCTTGAGTTGCCAGTCACCAGAAGGTTGTTGGGAATTCCCCAATCTATAAGACTGGTTTGTAGAGAGAGATTGAGCCTGCCAGGCTGGATGCATTCCAATCCAAGTGGTGTCAGAGCCAGAGCCAGCAGGCTCTGAGCAGGACTGCACTTGGGGACAAAGTAGGTGGGATGGATGGCTCCTGAGCCAGCCAGCTCCAGGATTGCTCAAGAGTACAACTGGGTACTGCCAGGGGCTCATAGGGACATCTTATAGCTGATTGGCACCTTCATAGCTGAAAGTGATTAGAGGGACATCTGTAATGAACTATCCTTAACCTGAACTATCTGTAATTTCTATCCTTCTCCAAAGTTAAGTAACTACAGAAAATCTTAGAAAGTTTCTAGCTGCATTTTATTGTAGCTTAAAATTAATCGATAAGTTTTGTCCTGTTGCATAAAAATACAACTGTTTTGATGGAGAAATAAGGCTTTTGCTAAGGAAGAGAGAAATTAAGTAATTACAATTGATGGAAACAGGACTCTTTTCCACTTTCAAAGAGGTTGGGGGGGGTGGGGAAGCCATTTCATAGCACTAGCAAGTGCTACTTGCTTTGGGCATCATTTTGTCGGGGGAGCTAAATTCTATAAGTATCTTTTCTAGGAAGAAAAAAAGTCTCTTTATGATCTATTATATGGTGCTTCTAAAAATAGTGAGGCTGAAGATTACTACAAAAAGAAGTTCGTGAAAAAAGAGAGTCCAGCATTCTGCATCAACGTTAGTTCTTGATCAACACTCCTGACTCTAAGTGTCTTTTTATCTTCTCTTCTCTGTTATTTGTACATGTGATAGTGAAGGAGAACTGGGCTGGATAGGACCTGCAGGGTTACTGAATCCAGTCTGCACTGACTACAACAGAGGCTTCAATCAAAGGGCTATTTCCCATGCCAGGAAAAGACCCATTTTGATACCTTTAATGCAGCAGAGGAAAAAATAAGGAGAAATTGAGAATATTTCCAATTTCTACAGCCACAGGATATCCCATGGATGCTTCAAGGGGGATCATGGTTTGTATTGTGAATAAAGGACACACTCTGCTCCAGCAGGATGACACTTTTCTGACCGCACATCACAAACTGCCTTAACTTTCAGTATGTGAACTGGACAGACAATGTCTGCCTTAACAAGTAACAAATTCAGTAAATATGGTTTTGTAGAGCAAAATTACTGATCTTGGGGACCTGCCATTGACACTAAACAAAACTGAGGGGTGATAACTGCTAGTCTGATCCCCAGGACCACATGGGGCCCTTTAGATGTGCACCTGAGACACATCTGGTTTAATCTCCTTCAGGGAACCCGCTTCACACACCTAGTGGATTTGCTGTTTTGCAACCTACGGTGCAGTGAATGGGGACCACTAGGACCACTGCTTCAAAACTACATTCCTGGTCTGAGTTAAAATTATGATGTAGATGCATCTGCTAATGTCTCACCTGAGAGTACTACTCTACCAAGGGCATGTCTGTGCTCTCTCTCCCATCCTCTCAGAGAGGGTGTGTGCCAGAAACAGTTGGTGACAAATTAGGCATTTAGGTTATAGAAAAGAATTTCTCTTTGTGCCTTATAGGTGGACACCCAGAAAGAAATAATATTAGGTGAAATGATACAGAGAAGTAGCAGAACAACATCAGCTCCTCTTGCAGGTTATCAGCATATCACAGACCTGTCTCCAGTAATTCTCCCTTTCTTTTTGCTTCTCTTGCTGTGAGAAGTGGCTAGGAGGGATGTGGAGCTCTTTGATGAATAGCAAACCTGAAAGCTCAGAGTAGTTCAAAAAGCTCCCGGTGCTTCTAATAGCTGAGCCTTGACAAGCCCCTCTCCTTTCAGACTCAAAGGACTCCATCAGAAATCAGACTTCAGGGAAACGAGCTTGTGCAGGTCTCCTTCATTTTATTTTGAGAGAATAGAGCATATGTCTTTCAGAGACGTGCTTACTTTCTGTCACTTACTGAGTCTGTAGCTTCACGAAGGGAACATGCTTTAGACTTAGGTAACCCACACCCAAACTTCATGGGCTGGAGCTGCAAACTGCAAAGCCCTCTCCACCCCTGGATTTTAGACAGAAAAAAGAAAATCCTGTCACACTTTATATGATACAAACAGTAGAAAATAATTAACTGTTTCATCTCTTCTTAAGTAGGAGACAGTGCTTAGGTTATTTCTTATATACAAAAATACATCCTCCAGTGGGATTAAATAGCATCTAGAAGCGCAGACACAGAGTATACCGCTGCCGAAAAGAGTTACAGAGTTTGCATGAGAGACCTGTGTTTGCTAAGAGACTTCAGACTGATGCATATTCAAGGAAATAACATCTAAGAAAAAGGACACCTTTTTTTTACCCTAAAACTCAGAAGAAACATACGTGTATAAATTTTAGTGCTATTCTTGCATCCAGTTCTAGAAGCCTTTTTTTTATCCATGTATTTAATCAGCACCCATTTATCACCACAACTGACTGAAATGGTCCTAATGATAAATGGCTTGTTACAAAAAATAATTGAGATGGAATTAGTGACATTAACATTTTTTCACAATTTAAATTATAATAAGTCTTCTTTCTTTTAAAGTTATTTCTTTCAGTAATCCATTCTGACCTTATTATCTCCTGAACTAGATTTAGTGACATCAATACACTTTTTACTATTCCAATTATGGTCCACCTTTTTCCATAGCTGTGTATTTCATGTAGTAAAGGAGACTAAATTAACATCCATAGAAGGAGATTATTTAATTTAACAAGAAATCTTTCCATGGTTGGATGAGGTAATAAAAAGGCTTAATTATTGAAAGTTTTTGATAAAGTCAAAAAAAATCTTGATGAAAGGTATGCCTTTTATAAGAACCTGTAAATTTCTGCACTTTTCAGTTCAAAAGCCGGCCACATTCCTTTTCACATATACTTGCTGTTCTATAAAATCCTAGAGTTCATCAAGTAAAAAAGAATCATGACATCATCTAAAGAATGTAGAATTTGTACATCTAGTTTCCTATTTTATCATTCACAGACTCATACATAGCAAATCAATAAACAAATTGACCTCTTTAAAAAAAAACTGAATGGTTTCAGAAGACTTGGATTTACTAGATTTATGGGAGGCAATGAAGATTTATTGAATACAACAAATTACTCCTTGTTGTGAGTAATGAATGCTTTTACAATTAATATTGTAAGAGCAGAAATTGCAAGGTAAAAATATCTAACCACAGAAGGAATGGGCTTCTGAGTGGAAGCCCTTGTGTATGGCTGCTGCCACAGAGGCAGAGCTCTCTGGAGAAAGGTCCAGATCAGCAAACTCTTACTGATGCTACTCATAACGATTTATTTCTCTATCTATCGCTCTGTATCTGATACATAATGCTAGCGTTACAAGAAATGTAATGAGACTTGTAATGTACTTCATCTGCCTTTCGATAATGCTGTGCTCAAGAGAAAAACATTATGAAAGGCAAAACCATTATTATGAGCGGCTTACATAGGCTAGACCTGAAAGGCCATAATCTAGATAATACAGCTATTTATTAAAGCCAAAAAAAACCCACCAACCATCAAAAACATTAAACCTGGAGAAAATGTAGTTTCAGGGCCAAATCCTAGAGATTTTTTTATTTTGTGCAGAATCTGCTGAAGTCAAGTTATTAATGATTTATAACAATAGGTTGTTAGGTAGTATTTTAATGAAGCATCACAAGACCAAATTAAATACTATTAAAGAAGACTTGTTTGTTTCCACAGCTATACCTTGCACTAAAACTAAACTAATGACAGTGAACCCACTTCCCTTCAAAAGAGATACTGAAAAGGAATCATGATCAGGTACCAAGCCTATGGTGTGGACCCAAATCCTGCACTCCAGCATGGCCCAGAATCATGGTGCATCCCAGACAGCTCATGTGTGCAACCAGTGAACTTTGCAAGAGCAGATATTCCCTCCTTGGGGCCATAGAAATATTTAGTTGGGCCATCAAGCTGGTTTGCACCTTCTTACTGAAGGATGTAACACAATAGGGTTGTCTTCTCCCAGCATTCCTCTTTTCTCTATTTCATTAAGTTAATAAGAGATGGCCTGAACCATAAAAGCTAGACCAAGATTGTTTTCCCATCACCCAGGGCACTGGATTTGGCAGAGCAGTTTCAGCCCATCTCTGCACCAGTTTTCACTAAAAGTAGCCCACGAAACTCAAAAAACACATTACTGTACCACAATATTATGGTGTTTTCTGGTTAAAGAAAACAGTTGAAAGGCCTTTGAAGTATCCCAAGGAGTGGGAGAAGAAGCTGCATCTGAGCATCAGCCACACTTCATCTTTTCATATGACATTTTGTGCATGAAGTGTCTTGAAAACTGCAGAGGATGTACAGCTTATGTTGTGCTAGAGAGAGTGACTGGTTTGACCCCAGCAGACAGGGCAACTTCTCCTGTGACAAGGCTCAGAGGAACGGCACAGTATTCACAGTGTGTATTCACACCATTTTCTCCTAGAGCACTTCCTAACCTCAAAACCACCCAGGTCAGCATTTTGGACAGCTGGTCCAACCAAAAAGCCTGCCCTTTATCCTGCCCCACAATTCTGCCCACTCTGCAGGTGCTGTAATGATGTGTAAGAGCAGAGAGCTACTGTAAGTCAGCTGTATGGGTGCCACAGAACTTGTCACTGGTTAGCATAACAATACATATCGCATACTCAACATTGCAGTCCTAATTCTCTGTATTAATATAAGCCTTAGGCCACATGAACACATTATTACCTGATTCTTAATTTGTAAACCTATTAAATTTACAGGTCTACATCTTAACAAAATGTATACCTGAAATGCACAAAATGCGTATTTTATACTTCCAGAATCCTTAGCCTCTGGAAGGTATCAACAGACCAAACCAAACCAACTAAAACCAAAAGCCAAACTACTGAAGCAGGTTATCTAACACATTAACTTCTCTTGATTTATCTTGCATAAAAGACCAAGAAAATGAAAATAGATTATGGGGCTATAATTGCTGCCTTATATGTAATACAATAGTAAAATAAACTGGTTTAGAAAGTTTTTTAATTTGATTTCTAGTTTGAAGATTGATTATGCAACCCTCATCAATGGTTTATTTATTTAAAGTTCTTTATCAGTCATTTTAGCACTAGAGACAACGCCACTTCTCCTGTGGGCAAACTAGAGTGTAAGACTCACTGAAGTATTTATAGAATGAGGTATGTACTTCATCTCTGGAACATGTAAAAATGTGCTTTTCAAAGTGGAAAACCAGCAGATACTCCAAATGCCTGATTTCATCAAATGCACTGAACATTTACTCAAGCCATACATATTGAGATAGTGTATATACATATAGTTACAATAACTATATCTGTAGTATACTTACATATACAACAAACTGTTCAGGATAAGAATGAAGCGAAAACATGATTTCTTTAAAAATCGATTTTACTTATAGTGACACTCCATTTACATTTTTTGGCCTGTGTTTTCTGTGTTTGCTATAAACTTGCCATGCTCTTTTTGGTTTTCTTTGCCAGCTGCTGTTTCCTGCTCTGGTCTAGACATAACTGTGCTTTGCTCAGCTACAAAAATAACTTGTCTTCTCAGAAATAAGATCTTTTCCTTCAAACACAGAGGTGACAAAGACTTCTGTGTTTTGCATTTTGAAAACAAAAAAAGAAAGGTCTGAGGAAAAGTAGCCTACGGAGGATCAGAAGTGCCAAAAAGAGTGCAAAGGTAGTACAGTTTTAAATAAGGAAGATCTTTTTTACCCACAACATTTTCATTGTGCTTCTATATCCAGTATAAAATTTACATAAAGTGACAAATTTTGGTATCATTATTTTGCATAGCAGTTCCAGAAGAAAGGAAAACTCAGAGAGGCAGCAAGAGGAGTACTCTCTAGTTTCACTTAAGCATTGTTGCTAGTTAATTCAACCAGAATTATAATCAGTTTTAAAGGTTTTATTACACACTTCTGTCATTTTTCATGTGAGGGAAAGATAAGGGAACAGACAAACTTGTGGACAGACAGTTACTGAGCATGTATGGGAATTCGCAGGGCCATTGGTCATTATTTGACATACAGAGGTACAAAACACTCTGTGGAACAACTGCAGCAGGATACAAGAGTGCAAGTCAAGGCCCAATAGCCACTATATTAAGCAACTGTGCTCCTTATGCTTTACCCTGTATAGATCTGTTGTGTTTGATACCAGAATGGATTTTAGTGGAGAGAGTTGAAAGTAAATAACGTGCACTCTGCTGGGAAATGCCACAGCCCTGGTGGTGGCACTGTCCCTCAAGGAGGATATCATGGAGAGAGAAGGACAGAGAGCTTGTACCTTCAAAAGATTTCATTGCCTAGGAAACTGGTAATGAGTAACACACATTTGCCTCATATCCTACTGAGGCAATTTCTCTGTACCAAGAAAAGTCATTTTATAAATACACTTAAGACTTTTTCTCTTAAATGTGGAGAGGGATGGAGAAATTCAGCATAGCTGAGAACATCAGATGGGATCTCTAGTTGCTGTCCAGAGAAAGCTATCTAACCTAACGAGCCAGTAAGAGAAATGCCGTGTGTTCAGTGAGTGCAGTCTCACCTGCTGTTACTGAAAGCCATTATTAACTGGGAGAGAGAAAGTCATTTAGCTGCATCTTTCGGAATGAACCCCAATTGGATTCATGAAGAAGGCTTTCTAAAAAGTGTATCACTTCTTCCTCCTGATATTTTTTGTGTCTGCACTCATTAACAAAATACATGAAGAGAGAGGGAACTGCAACAATCATTTGCACAGTGCTAGCAGGTTCAAACATTGCTATGATCTTTCTCGAGTCATAGAGATGTACCAAAACTGAAGATGCATTACAGACTTTCCCAAAAATTGTAATGGTGTAATGGTTTGAGTAGTTTATTAATTTAAATTCAGGGACACAAGATCAAAACAAGTGTATAGAGAGATAAAATTGAAGGAAAAAATATGTTATGTTACATATACATTTAAATATATACATTTTAATGTAAACAGTAAAACAAGACAGGGAAAAAAGAAAAAAAATACAACTCACAACAGTTATAAAACCAGAACAGCTCGAAACAAATAGATGTTCCCCTTCTTTCCCCTATGTCCTTGGTACAACAACTGCCGCCAGAAGGGGGAGCCTGGATGGTAGTAGGGCAAGTTGTGGTGCTATCTGAGAGCCACCTGCATGTAGTGCAGTCCCCACAGGGGCTCCCGAGAGCTAGGCAGGAGTTGAGGGTTTCTGTTTTTAGCAAACCGAAGAGCTGCGGGTAGGACCCTTTCAGGGACAGAGAGGGTGCAGCGGATGCAAAGGTGGTGTCTGCGACGACCACGGCGGCGGGTGCAGGGAGGTCTTCTCTGTGTCCTCGGCAGATCCTGAATGGCACATGTACAATGGCAGCAGCTGTTTTTAAAGGCTCCATGCCTTCTCCCCGGATTTCTTTGTGACCCCGCCTGTGTAGTTCTCTGAACCGCCCTCTGTTCCGCCCTCCATCTGCTCAGTTCCCACGCTCGGCGAAAACAGCCCGTCCTTTCTCCAGCCGTGTGGTTTGTCCGTCCGGGGACACTCCATCCCCGTGTACATCGAAGGACACAGCTGACCTGTCATTGCTCAATCTCGGGTGGCCGAACACCAGCAATCCCTGCGCTGGCAGCAGGCTCAGCCCCGCCGGCGGCTCAGGGCAATGAGCCCGCCCCGTCCCCGGCTCCCATGGTGGGGCCACGGGAGGGCGGCAAGCGGTGACGGCTTGATGCTGGCCGCTCACCCCCACCGACCCGCCGAGCCCTTAGCGTGGCGCGGTGGCCACAGCTGATCCGGCCTCCAGTGCCCCGGGGCCTCCTCCAGACTCGCGTGGCCCCGCTGGCGGCCGGCGGCCGCTCCCCGCCACGGGACACCGAGCCCACCTCTCCAGGTCTGGGCGGCAGAGGGGCCGCGGCAGGCCCAGGGCTGGCAGGAGTGGACGATCGCCACCTCGTTCTCCCACTCTCCACCCACCGGGCAACAGGGGAAAAGTTTTAAACACATCGTTATAACCACAACAAGGAGGCATGTCTAAAGTTAGTTCATAGAGATGCACCTGGGCTAAGCCATGCCAGGAGAGAGGTGCCCTCATTGTGAAAGTCAGATCTATCTTCTCATCAGCCCACCTCACTCAGCTGGCCATTGCACAGGGAGCACCATCAGCGTTTCCTCACTGGAAGTACATAAGGCACAACTTGGAGTCCAACTGGCAATGGGCAACTGGCTACTGCAGGGCAGTGCTATGGCCTGAGTGCTGAAATTAAGGGCGTACTGTTGCCAGTCTCTTGCCTGCCATATGTAAAATATAGAAAACTTCTTAAGCTCATCCTGCATGAAATATAGTCACTATTTGGTCTCTGATGGGAAAATGTCATGATAAGCAAAGGGTTCTAGGCCAAGGAAGACTGATAATACTTCTTCCTAGTCTCCCCACCTTCATAATTAAAACTGGAAATGAAAAGAAAGAAAAGGCACCAGGGACAAAATTTAATTTTTGAGTCATCACAGAAATTCTCTGAAAAATTCAATTACGGTGATGTAGATCTGACACAGGGTGTATTATTATAGCACCCCAGAGAAGGTCAATAAAGTATATTGTAAGGTCTCCACAATATTTCATCAGTACTATAATATACATAAGTCCATTGTTTCATATGTTTTGCAGGTGCTCTAACTTAATTTTCAGGGATACCATCATATAATTATAAAAGATGGTTACGTTTTATGCCCCTAGATCTTGCAGGTTAAGTCTACAGGGAATGAGTTCAAACATATTCTATAAAGATGAAGATGTAATTTTACTCTGGGGAGTGAACAGATAAATCACACCAAGCAAAAACAGGGAACACATCTACCAGCAGATCAGAATATTTAGAGATGAAGTTAATGTCATATGATGAAAAGGTCAGTTTAAAGAACAGCAAATTTTCAGATATTTCACAGAACCTTGGCTTTTAACCACTTACCAGTAAGACATCTACATTCCTTTAGATACCAAATCTGTCCACACTGAATGACATTTTCATCTTTACACATCCAGATGTGTCACAGTGACAATATTGTATGTGTGGGCCAGATTTTGCCTCCAGCACTCACCATTGGAATGGTGTGGTTCATAAAGGCACGGTCCTCAACAACAGCTGGTTGAAAACCAACTTTATTAAATGTACCAAGCTTTTATATTCTTTAGCAAGCCTCTATGCATTTCCTCTATTGAGCTAACTTCCTGCTTATGTGGAAGCAAAGCATCTCTCAGCACAAAGGCAGCCTTTACCAACATAGTGTTCACTGTTTTGAACTAGGGCATCCTTGACTTACATATCTTCTTCCTTTGCTCTTCTATCCCAGGGTTCATATCCAACAAGAGCAACAATATTCTGTTGTGTTTTTTCTGCGTTGTCATATGTTTCCATCTTAGGCCCTCTTTCTATCCTAGGCCCCTCAACAGAATGGCAAGTCTACAAAATTCTTGTATATTTAAATTTACCATAAATTCACACGGAAAAAATGAGATTGATTGTTGGTTTATTTTGTCTAACCATAGGTGCTTACTGCCATCTGACATGCCATTAATATCTGAGGTGTCTGAGTGGGACTGTTAGTTATGACACAAGACTTGTGAGAGGTCTGCTCCTTCATGAAATAGCAGCTGAAGACAGGGGGGTGGGGCAGGATCTGAAATTACTCTAGACTCTTTATGTTTTAGTAATTTTTATTTTTTTTTCCTGAGGTGTTATTGAGCTACACAGTTTGATCCAGTGCCTGCCAAAGGACCCAGGTGTTTTGGTCACTGAGATAGGTCTCAAGAGAGTTTTAATCATCAGCCTATGTGGATCAGAGACTTAATGCAGGACCATCTATTTATTGGTCTATACCTTTTGTGTGGTAAGGCAAAAAATTAAGAATTGATGATTGTGGTAGCCTTACCTTGAAAAAAATGTGGTGGGAATAGGTTATCAAGAGATGATAAGAACAGGTAGGAGTTTGCAGAGGCTAAAAAGACTGACCCACCAGTGACCAGAGAGAAACATGGATGATGATAGCTTTCCTTTATGCCTATTTGAAGATAAGAGCCTAGCTGATGTCATTGAACAGCATGCACTGAAAACTGAGGAAAATACCTCATATTTGGAAATTTCATGCCATAATATCCAGTTCTTTAAGACATGTCTAAAATGTCTACCGCTTTCTAGTCAGGAGAAGTCTCCTGGCTCTTCCAGGTAGTTATGCCAGAGTGTAGGGTCTGCCAGCCCCCTTTTTGACTGCCTGGCACAGCCCCAGGCTATTGGAACACCACAGCTATACAGCCTGACCCAGGCCCTGATCAGGTTTGTTTGCACCAAAAGCCTTTTCTTGTACAGTCCTCTGATGGTTCATGAATTTCCTTAGAGCAGCTGTGTCTGCTGCATTCATGATGTGAAGCGAAGGGAAGATGTTTAGAGCTTCTAGGAGAAATTCAGGGAGCCTTATGGAAAATGTAGCATTTGTAGTGAAGAGTAGATTTCTTTATGGATTTAACCAGAGTACAGCTGGTACTGTTTGGATGAGGCATTTCTGAGAAAATGAGTAATTAATCATTCCTAGTTATATCCAGACTGTTTACATTTCAGCTTGTTGTGCTACAGTATAACTCTGATAAAGTAAAGATGTTAAGGGCAGTTCAAACTGTTCACAATATAAACTAGGACTTCTGGGAGGGGTTTTGTATCTTGTAACACTGCTTCTGCCTCTATGTGTGGATATAATCTGTGTAGCAAAACCCATTGTGCTGCAAACTCTTTACTGATATTGGGTCAGCATTACAATTCCCAGTGTCACCCCAGTTCTTCTTTTGTCATTAACTGCAGTCATTATATGAATGATTTATTTCATTGCACCGTTCAGCAGAGCCCTCTGCACTACTTCCCAAGCTTACTCACCTCCCCAATCCCCCACACCCTCTCATTCCAGTGAGTACCTGTATCTATTATCTTGCCCCCATGTCCCTTCCACTAAAATTTCATTCAGTTTCCATCTTGCTTCACAACTTCCACTACCAGTCTTGCTATCCAGCTCCCAGTCCCAGTTTTTCCCTCCCTCCTTAGACTCCAATGTTTCCTAACCAGGTCTCCTAATGAACTTTACATGCTCACCCCTCACCCACTCTGAATTCAAATCAACATTTTTCTAGGCTTCCCAAGCACTGGCAAGGTTGTTGAATTTGCTGAGCATTGTCTTCCAGTGCTGGAACACTCCTATTCTTATTACCTTCCTGGAAAATAGGATTTGAAGTGTGGTACCCCGGAGGGGAAGGAAATGCTTACTTTACATTAAAGAAAGAGGGTACAAAAGTGTGTATGAAGACCACGAAAGCCCAAGAGTAAAAAAGATTCCTGAGATTTTTAGAAAATTAACAGACTGGGAGTGATTTGTAACTGTATATAAAAGAGAGGCTATATTCCTAGTGTTCCTAGAGTGCTTGTTCATCAAGAACCTCAAAATACACCAGTCACTGACTAAGCCTAACAGTGCTGCTACAAGGAAAGCATAGGCTCCACCAAGCCAGCAAATCATAAGCTGCAGAGGTAGATGCAGAAGTCAGAGTTTTCATTTCACAGGGTACTCTGAAGGACTAGCTCAGAAATATTATGGTAGAATATTTAGTATTTGTATTCATGTGAAAGGAGCATAGAAAATTGCCTGCAGTGTTTACTTGGGTATTCTTTTGCATGCTCCCTGAGTGTCAACATAATGTGCAGATATGTTTAAATTAAGTAATGTATTTGTGCATGCAAATCATGTTTATTACATGTAGGCAGAAGCCTCTTCAGATGTTGTATGTGCAATTTAAGAAGCAGCTTTGAACATTTGGCCCTGTATTTGCCCGAAGGAAAGAAATTCAGTACATTAAGATTACATTCTTCTGTGCCCAGCCTTAGCAGTTCATCGAGCATGTTGGGTCACTGACTCTGCTAAGCATTTAAATTAACTTTTCTTAACAATTACAGTAATTAAGTCTCTCCTAAATTACAAATTAAGATCATCTGGATGCATTATAGAAGCAAAAATGGTATTAGCAGGGGTGAGGGAAAAAAGTTTACAAAGTCTTCAATTATTTGTAATTTTACAGACGAGTTTGTGTTTTTGCAGACCAGGTTGTGCTATTGCTGTGGGTGTGTAAGGTGAGCTGTCTTGGCAGCACATCCTGGCCGCTCTCTCTGTTCCTGCTGCTCTCTTCCTGCACTTTGTGTAGAGTCTTTGGCTTAAGGTCTTTGTTAGGTACACCAGAGTATTGGTGTGAGTTTGCCATGGATTAAGCCTCATCTGTCCATACAATTTATTGATATCTTCTGCCTACCTGTATCTCTGAGCACTTGATTGACTAGTGAGCTGTTGATTTGTTCCAGATGTAAGTCAGGATGATATGGATCAGTATATAAAACACTAAGATAACAGAGAGAATTTGGCTTAAATACAAGCTTGAGCTTCAAGTGAGTATGGCAGTATAGGTAGAGCCATAAGTAGGCAACTAGTTCAGACATCTTGTGAAATTCTGGGTAGACCAGAATTTGGCCAGCAAACAATTAAATTGTCCTGTTGATCTTTGTGGTTGATAGAGTAAAACATCTGGGTAGTATGGTAACAGGAAGGTGAAGGACACAGGAACATTGCAAAAGGAGTGGGTGGAAAGAATGAAAGGGATGTCTTGCAGACAGAGAAATTAATGTCAGATCATTAACAGAAGAGTACTACTTTCTACCATTAAAGACATAAAAATGAAGGATTGCATTTCACACCCTGTGTAATCTGTAGAAATAAAATGTCCAAAGGAGACCCTGGGGAGAGTTTAACCAGTATTTACACAGTGAGAAGTCAGTATGAAGGTAAATCAGCCAGTGTGGATGCTGAAGTGAATGCCATAAGTGAGGTCTATCAGTCCAGACTATGTCACTGTGCACCAGGTATAACCTCATGACCCTCATTCTTTCTCCCCAAGTTTAACACTATGTGAATATATTTTCAGAGTCAATTCAACCAGACTGGATCCCATATCTTTCTCTGCGGGCACAAGATCTTAAGACATCTGTGCAGACTGCCAGCACTGAGATGCTTTACAGTGTTGTTGAATAGTAGTTGCTTTAGCAGTAGCTCATGGACCTCATGGATACTATTTGCATGCTCACTGATGCTACTGAGGAATCTTGCCCAAAGCAATCAATATCACAGGCTGGAGAATGCATAAAAAATGCATTGGTTTAAAACGAAATCTTTGGCTGTTGCCAACATCTTAATCCAGTTCTCTCTGTCTCCCCCCATTAGTTTAAAAGAAAAAAAATCAGAATATGGAGCCACCCTTTAGTTTAAAAGAAAAAAATTAAGAAGATGAAAGCCTTTAACCAGCGAGCAGTGAAAAAGCTTGGTGAAGGTCTTGGTGTAAGTCCTCAGTTTAATTTAGTACATTGAATATTGTGTTTTTAGCTGTTCTAGAAAGGGAAACAAACATGTATCCCTCTCATGCTTCTACATATGCCCTCCTTCCTGAGGATATTTTCCCAGGAATTAGCATTTTAAAATAACCCTGAAAAAGCTTTGGATTTCTTTTTGGAGAGGATCTCAAACAGCTCAATTGATACATTGTAAGAACTAAAGGCAAGGTAGGGAAGATGTGTTCTGGCCTAAGAGAGGTGATAAACTGCTTTAGGACAAGCAGAACTGGGATCCTACCCCTAAGGAAGCACATAGCCTTACAGTTCACCTTTAAAATGGAAAGAAGAAAGATATCTGAAGAACAGCCTGGCAGTGCATAGTAGATGATGCAGATGGTGGTGTCAGTCAGGACTCCTGACTACCTGCTAACATTGAATAAGTTGCACTTGTGTGGAAGTATTATTGCATATTATTGCAAGGCTGGGTTTGGTCTGTTTAACCAGCTGACAGTTTGAACGTATGTATTTTAAAGGTTAGTAACATACCACAGTCATATATTGCAGATGATATAATACCATATTAAAATATTAATCAAATCTGCAAACCATCTGCATTCATGAAGGCAAGTAATCTGCCAAGGAATAAATTATAAACAAAATGGAAATTAATTGAAATATGTTTGAAAAATGTGTTACAGGCATGTATTTGAAAAGCATCCTCTTAGTACGAGCTTCCTAGATTAAAGATGCATTACATATATTAAGAGTAATAAAAGTGTAAACAACTTTTAGGGATGTGAATATAAACTCTCCTGCGACTCTGGAGAAAGAGCATGGACATTGTTTGGGTAGTGAATGGAATGAACCCATTCCATTCAACTAGACCTAGAAATTTGTTTTGGTCAGACCCATGACCTAAGCCTTTTTGATTTTTTCCCACTACTTAAGTGACAAATTGTGACATCAATGTGGTTAGTTCTAGCCACAATTTTAGGATTCAAATTTCAGTTAGATCTTGGTTTGAACTAATGGCCCAAATTACCACCAATTTAGACACCTCATTTTAAAAGATGCTTATAAACTCCATACCATTCAAGCTGTGTTTATACTTTTTTATTAAAGTCAGGTGTCATCATGTATTTTATATCAAAAAAACCCTATGACGATCAAAATTATAACACGTGCTTAAAACACTGCTCTAGATACCTTTTCTAAGTGATTCCTTGAAATGAGAATATTCCAGTGTTTTATTCAGTGTTTATATACAACAGAGAAAAACAGACTCCAAGCTGAAAGCCTCCTGTTCTATGCTAAACTCAAGGCATTTATAGGCTCAGGACACGCTTGAAATATCTACAAATAATTCTTGCAAGTTAGTTTACTTTTTAGGTGACTAAGTAGCCTTAGTATCCTGTAGCTGTTTGAAAAGGATAAGTGCTAACTAAAGAATTCTCTCACATATCTCCCCGTGACTGTAATAGTGAAATATATGCTTTAGTGTGCTGGTGACTACTGCTCTTGCCAGGTGACAGAGCTTGCTGTGGTCAAGCTTCAGATAACTTCTGAGAGATGCAGCCTGATCCATCAAAAGTGGTTTGTTTGCCAACAGATTATAGGAAGTTATCTGACAAGTATGACAGGGCTGGAGACCAACTGACAGGAAGGGATTACACAACATAAGACAGAATTAGGCATTTAAGAACTTATTCAAATTACTTTGCAAGTACAAAGTACAGTATTCTGTTTGATTATATGCTAATGTGCTGTGCTTTTTACTAGACTTTCCCTACTCTGCCACAATAGCTAAACAAAAGTAAAGACAAAGAGTTGCAGAGGCAACTCTCAGTGTAGGCGCACCACAGATTCTGGCTTTGCCATGCCAATTAGAGTCTTGTACTGTGTCCCCTCTTCCCTTTACAGTCACACATGTGGGTATGTAGGTGTCCAGCCATGGATATACATATGAACACAAGAAGCTTGCAAATTTTAATTTCAGATCTTAAAAGAAAAGGAAAAAAAAAACCCAACTGAAAAAATNTAAGTGACAAATTGTGACATCAATGTGGTTAGTTCTAGCCACAATTTTAGGATTCAAATTTCAGTTAGATCTTGGTTTGAACTAATGGCCCAAATTACCACCAATTTAGACACCTCATTTTAAAAGATGCTTATAAACTCCATACCATTCAAGCTGTGTTTATACTTTTTTATTAAAGTCAGGTGTCATCATGTATTTTATATCAAAAAAACCCTATGACGATCAAAATTATAACACGTGCTTAAAACACTGCTCTAGATACCTTTTCTAAGTGATTCCTTGAAATGAGAATATTCCAGTGTTTTATTCAGTGTTTATATACAACAGAGAAAAACAGACTCCAAGCTGAAAGCCTCCTGTTCTATGCTAAACTCAAGGCATTTATAGGCTCAGGACACGCTTGAAATATCTACAAATAATTCTTGCAAGTTAGTTTACTTTTTAGGTGACTAAGTAGCCTTAGTATCCTGTAGCTGTTTGAAAAGGATAAGTGCTAACTAAAGAATTCTCTCACATATCTCCCCGTGACTGTAATAGTGAAATATATGCTTTAGTGTGCTGGTGACTACTGCTCTTGCCAGGTGACAGAGCTTGCTGTGGTCAAGCTTCAGATAACTTCTGAGAGATGCAGCCTGATCCATCAAAAGTGGTTTGTTTGCCAACAGATTATAGGAAGTTATCTGACAAGTGTGACAGGGCTGGAGACCAACTGACAGGAAGGGATTACACAACATAAGACAGAATTAGGCATTTAAGAACTTATTCAAATTACTTTGCAAGTACAAAGTACAGTATTCTGTTTGATTATATGCTAATGTGCTGTGCTTTTTACTAGACTTTCCCTACTCTGCCACAATAGCTAAACAAAAGTAAAGACAAAGAGTTGCAGAGGCAACTCTCAGTGTAGGCGCACCACAGATTCTGGCTTTGCCATGCCAATTAGAGTCTTGTACTGTGTCCCCTCTTCCCTTTACAGTCACACATGTGGGTATGTAGGTGTCCAGCCATGGATATACATATGAACACAAGAAGCTTGCAAATTTTAATTTCAGATCTTAAAAGAAAAGGAAAAAAAAAACCCACTGAAAAAATAACAACCATCCTTTAAAGTTATATCGACCTTTGGTCATTCCCAATTTTCTTCCTCTCTCCCTCTGCAAGTTTTCCCTCATCTTGTTCTTCTTGCTAATTCTCATAACTTTCTTCTCCTTTTATGCTAATGTTCCCATCCTTCTAGCCTGTTTGTCCCCTTCTCTTCTTTGTTCCCTCGAACATAACCATTGCCCTGTGCTTTCCTTGCTTCCTTTCCTTGTTCTGTCTCCTCCCTCCACTCTCATTCCTGTTTCTTCCTAGCTCTTGCATTCTTCCTGTACACCAAAGATGGGCCATTATAAGCATGGGAGGAAGATTTATCTTCCTTACAGATTGGCACTATAATGCGAATAACACTAACAAGAAATAATTACAGGAGAAAAAGTTTGTTCAGTTTCCACAGTATTGGAGCATATTCACTGCAGGAAGAAAGTTTGGAGAATTTAATAGTTCTCTTTACATTGCAAAAATAGAAATAATAATATTCGGAGATTCTTACGTCTCTCAGATCAGTGTGCAGAGTAGCAAAAAGCGAACTAAAAATTTTGCTTTCTCTAAAATTTAAATCCTTAAGTCAATATCTGGGTTATGCTAAGGTTTCCAATGGCAGACTTTGGTAAATATTAGCACAGGCAAAATTGCTCCTTTTCTTCTGTGCCTAAGGAACCTGTAGCCCCACTTTTCAGTATTGTTATTGTCTCTAACAATTTGATATCAAAGGTAGACACACAGATAAAATTGGACTGTTTTGAAAAGATAGAGGAAATACAAGGTAAGCTCACATTGTCTTATTGATTCGGGACAGAACAATAACAAGTCTGTACGTATGCATTGAATATATCACAAAATCACAGAATATTCTAAGTTGGAAGGGACCCATAAGGATCATCGAGTCTCACTCTTAGGCCCACACAAGACCATCTCCAAGACTCACACCATGTGCCTGAGGGTATATTCTATGAGCTTCCCTAAAGTTTAGGGTGATAAAGAAACTGTCTGACATTGGCATCTTCTGTACAGGATGATTTCAGCAGAGAAAATCTGAAATTAAATAAGATAGTCAAGAACACTGAAGATGGAAGAAATCTCTCATAGTACTGCAGAAGTTTGGAATAAAAAATGACAAATCCAGAAGCATTAGAGATTAATGTTCTTTAACACCCACAGTTCTCTCTCCTCCCCAATTAATAGTACCTCACAAAATGTGAGAAAATTTTAGAAATAAAAATATGATAAGAAAAAGAAACCAATGATTTGACAAATGTATTATCTGGAGAATACACATCAAGAGAGAAAACTAAGTGAAACTATATGGAAACACTTTGATAAACTGAATAACTTTACAATAGTAAGTACAGAAATGTCAATGCATAGAGAAGGTGAATATGTATGCAAAAGTGAAAAATTACAATGCCAAGCAAGATGCTGCAGAAGAATGAAGTTACAAATCCATATTGAAATATATTGTAACACTTTAAATATCTACTGATCCATGGTTTAAAATATTGTATCCAAAGTCTAGACCAAGAATTTGAGCTACTGACTGTCCTAGCATCCAAACTTTTTATTAAGTCAATAACAAAACTCTAGTAGACTTTTATAATGCATGAAGAGGCATCTTAAGAGTGCTTTTGATACAACAGTATGTCTCAAGTGTCCTGTACTCCATTTGTTCCTGGCTCTTCAGTTTAACTGTTTCCTAGTTTCCTCTCTTCCATTGGCTTTTCAGATATTTGAGAAATGAAAAATAAGGTGTTCCCTCTCAGCAACAATGGAGAGAGTACTTTAATTTAGCTTTATTTTCACTCCTTCTGCAGTAGGTGTCATGAAGTCTTCCTTCTAGGAAAGGAGTCATGATTTATAAATTTGTTAATTCTAGGTACATTCTAGAAGACACAGAAATATGTTGTCAATTCTTTCAAATACATATTTCAAACACAAGAGCATGGTTACTGTAGTTGTTTGAGCTAAGCTCAAAAATTACTTAATTTTCAAAAGCCTGCTGCCTTTCTTGTGAAAATTCTGAAAAATCAGAAGTGTATTTAAATGTGCTGGCCTGGGACAGTCTACCTAATGATTTGGCAGAAGTTCTTCAAATACCACATAGGCTTTTGTGACTTGGTGATCAGCTTCAGTTCCTAGACATCTGTGAGGCTGTGAGCTTTTAATGAGTCAGCTGGAGAAGTGAGTCAGGAAAATGTGAAGAATAATTGAGATACACCATTTGAAATAAATCAAACCTTTTTGGTTGTAGGAAATCTTTATCAGACTAGTCTCTACAAAAATCAGAACCCATGTGTGCTTTCTCTGGCCTAATAAAGAGTGCAGCAGCTAAAAGGAGTGCTGTGTTCTTAGACAGAAGAGAACCAGTAATGGGCAACCATATGGAGGTATAAAGCATTGAGGGGGAAGGGTTGAGGGTAGTGGTAGGTGTTGCAACAAACCTGACTGAGGGGACTGGTGGGTTATAAAGGAAAAGAAGAGGGTTAGAAGCTGTGGACGAGCACACTCATAGAATCAAAGAATTAACAAGGCTGGAAAAGACCATTGAGATCATCTAGTCCAACCTATTACCTAACACCATCCCATCATCTAAATCATGGCACTAAGTACCTCATCCAATCTCTTCTTAAACACATCCAGGGATGGTGACTTAACCACCTCCCAAGGCAGCCCATTCCAATGGGAAATCACTCTTTCTGTGAAAAAGTTTTTCCTGACATCCAGTCTAAACCTCCCCTGATGCAGCTTAAGACTGTGTCCTCTTGTTCTGTCACTGAGTGCCTGAGAGAAGAGACCGACACCCACCTGGCTACAACCTCCTTTCAGGTAGTTGCAGAGAGCAATAAGGTCTCCCCTGAGCTTCCTCTTCTCCAGGCTAAACAATCACAGCTCCCTCAGTTGCTCTTCACAGGGTTTGTGCTCCAGCCCCTTCACGATCCTCGTTGCCCCTCTCTGGATACATTCAAGCATCTCAGTATCTTTCTTAAACTGAGATGCCCAGAACCGGACACAGTACTCAAGATGTGGCCTAACCAGTGCTGAGTACAGGGGAAGAATAACTTCCCTAGTCCTACTGGTCACACGTGCAGTCATCAGTTTAACATCAGTGAGTCCAACTTTTGAAGTAGGTGGGATGATAAAGGAAGATGCTTCCAAAGCCCTTTGCAGGTGTGTTCTGGTAATTGTGTATTTGGGAAAAATGTAAGCTCTGGGAAAAGGGCCCTTTATCAATCATACCCCCAGAAGTGTTGCTTTTTCATTCCTAGGAAGTTCTGCTCAATTATTTATCTTTTCCTTCTTACAGTACTTTTCTCTCTTAGCCCTTAATTTTGCAACAAAATGAACATCACTACTTCTGAGGGACAATAGAGGTCTTTAGACAGCTCAGCTTTAGGTATAATCCAGATGATTTTACACCATAAAGAAAGAAAAAAAAAAAGAAAAAAAGAAAAAAGGTCTCGAAGGACCATAATCCTCTCTCCTACTTCTCATGTCACCATATCTGGATGCAAGTGTCCTGCACCAGAATGAGTAGGGAAGTACCAGCCCCAATAGAAAAGGGAGACAAAAATGCAAAACAGAGAGTTGCATTAGCATTACTTAATGACAACAGCAAGAACACACACCAGACTAACCTACTGTACATTTTAGACACATAGTATGGGCACTTTTCATGTCACTCTACCTCTCTCATGACTTGAGGGAAGACACAAGCCCTTTAGAAAAACTTAAGGAATATTGCAGCGACATACTCTGTCCTTGGGCTGCCTCTGATGTTACCAAAGGTAGGGTGGAAAGATGATAATGTGACAATAGATATTCATGTGCCATGGAGCGCTCCATTCTAACAGAAAATGTAAGCAGTAAGAAGACTTGCAAGTCCAGGTGTCTGAGTCCAAGGTTATCTGTCGTGGCTCACTCTTCCTTTCTTTTCTTGTGGCTGCTTTTATTTGTTTTTGCACTTATGCTTGCATCTGCCCTCATTCTGGCTGGGTGCTCAAGGCAGGAATGTCACATGTGTTAGAGAGGGTAGGTAGACATATGTGGATGTCATAGAGGCTGAAAGGGATAGTTAATCCTTTCAGCCTATTACCAGATGCCAGGCATCAATGTGACAGCTTAAAAAACTGCTCTTATTTTGGAGGCACTTTGACAAAGGTAGCTGTTCTTTTAAACTTACTTATTGTGACTGGGTCAGCAAAATATGAGCTCCCCTTTTTCACACAGCTCTTCACCACTGCAAAGGGCACACACTCATCATCCCTGGCAAGTGGCTTCTCTGGGCCAGCTGTCAGCTCTGGTAGGATGTGGACTTCAAGAGCAAACAAAGAGGAGTTCATTCAGAGACAGATGAGGAGTTCATTCAGACCTTGATGACTGGTACTGCATTGTGATTTTACCCTAGGCATGGCCTAGATGCTCTGAATACTGTGAGAAACAGAAGAATTAAAATTAACCTAATTTAGGCCAAACATATAAAACATAAAATCCTCCAGCGCCTCCATGATGATAAACCATCTTCAGAAAAACATCTTGCTCCAGAAGTACTGGAACTAATGAATCCTGATTTCCTACAGATTTGTGTTCTGTGGGCTGACTGATTTGTGTGGTCTAAGAAGATGTATGCTTTTTGGGTGGCTGGAAAATATGTGAGGTTTTTCTCTACATGGATTTGTTGCTTTTTCATAAGGTGTGTTCACATTGTGCTTTCCCCAAATCTGGGCAATAAATTGGGGATGACTGTCTTTAGTCAGGTGCTTATTATTAGAGACTTCTGAGAAGGTATCTTTATTGGCCAGTAGATTCAAATGCTGTTAAGGAGCATTAGCATTGCATGAGCCTTCCTTCCACAAGCAACTGTGAGAAACAACTATTGTTCTACTTCTGCCATCTGCTCCCCACTTTCTTCTATCTTTCATGGTCCCGCTGCCTTTGTCTCTTGTCAGGAATGGATGTACCCTGTGGGCTATAGCGAAGCAACCTCATCCCTGGTCTATTCCATCCTTTCCAGTGAACTTTCCCTGCTATTGCCACCTTCTTCCTCGTCTCTCTTATAACCTTGTTTCAGCAAGGAACTAAGTTCAGGAACAATTCACCTGTTGCTAAGAGAAGCAGCTCTATGGAAAGCTCAGCCAGCCTTAGCCATGTTTTGTCTGTGTTGTAGTGGTACCACCCATAATCTTTTCTTCTCTACAGGCAAGAAGGAAGCAACTTGCTGTGTAGCCCAAGGTCAGCTTTTGACAACTGGAACCACTGAATTGAATATACTACTTAATAAAATGAAAAATGTCCAATTACATTTTAATGTTGATTTGTAACATAGAGTTTGGTATGCGTGGGATGGTGATGATCATGTCAGCTGTGGAGTTACAAGAACAGCACACACCAGAATACAGATTTTATGAGTCTTGCACCCCAACTAGGCTGAAATATCAAGGCTGAAATATTTCCTTTGAGAAATATTTTCCACAGATCAAGCACTGTCATTCTGTGTTCATTCTACATATTGGATGCTCACAAAAGTAATTGTAGTGTTGATATGTTTCTCCTTTATGACCTCTGAGTTAACTGCTCTAGCTGCACTTAATCCATTTGCAGGTGTGCTGGTTTTTTTGCATTTCATTTATTTTCACTTCAGTATAAATAATGCTACCTGAGTAGATTATTTCTGGTTTTAAGGAATAATGTCTTTGTAGAAATACTGGCAATCTTCTCAAGCAGAGTTAGTTGATACCCAGAATTTGCAACCTTTAGAAAGCACGACAGTGTAAGAATATTTCAGTTTTTCTTGGGAAGAAAAGAATTGGTAGTTCAGAAGGGTAGCTACGACACTTTCAATTTGAAAATCATCTAAGTTATTCCTTTAGGACTTGCTAAAAGCAACAGGGAGCTATGTGTGCTCCTGGGGACCCAGTGATTCTTGGTGTCTCCCATGCTGTCCCTCCTTGATAAGAATCCTGTGGGAAGCCCAGTGGGTCCTCAAACATGCAACCTGAGAGTAGTAAGCTGAGGTGGACTTCAGAGGAGCTCCCCCAAGTTGCCTGAAAACCGAGGTATTTGTACAGAATAGTTTGATTTTGCCATCCCAACATGAGCTGAACTGAACCGAACTGAACTGAACTGAACAGTTCAATCATCAGAATTCCTCCTCATTCCTTCTACTCCCAGGAGCATTCCTCTGCTCCGTGCCCCAGGGTCTGGCTTCCCTTCTCACAGCGGAATTGGATAAAACCTTCCCCTCCCGTTCACCAGCATGATCTGAGCTCGGCAGTAGCGGGCATGGATGACGGACTCCTCATCCTGCGGTGCTCCTCTAGGTGGGGTAGGCGAGTTTCCGCAGAGAGCGGAGCCCTCTCCGGCGCCCGCGGCTCCGCCAAACTTTGCAGCAGAGAGCGAGGGGAAGAAGTTGTTGGGGAGCCCCCCTTCGGAGCCTGCGAAGGGGACGCGGGGCCGTCGGCTGACGGCTCCGCGGCGTTTGGGCTCCCTGGGACCCGAGTGGGGGACATTAATGACAAGCTCTGGGAGCAGAGGAGACGCTCGCTGGCTCTGCCTGAGCCTCGGCGCCTGTGAGAACCCGACCAGGCGGATGCCCGGCGCTCTGTACCCGCCGCACGGGCTCTTCTCCGGGTTTCGGAGGTGGTGAACCCATCTGCTCAAGGTAGGCTCCCGTCGAGCGCGTCTGCTGCCTCTCCCCAGCGCCAGCATGGCTCTTGTACGGGACCCACTCTGTCATGGGGATGTCACTGAGGGCTGTGTCTGGAAAGTGTATTGGGCTTGGGTTTCGTTTGAACAAAACCTACCGTTCAGTGAGTTTCTCTGCTCCCGGCACTGAACTGAAGAACCATTTTCTTCTGTGGATGCTAGAAAGTAGCTACAGTTCCTGGTAGTCTCTTTGATTAGAAGTTCAAGTTTCTTCACGTAGAATGTGTTGTAGACTATTTTTGTCGTTAGAAGTACTGACGTTCTGACCAGTTCCCAAACTCTAGAGGATTGAGTGGGGTTTTTTATTTCAGTAGATGTACGTATTCCTCCAGAGGACAGTGGAACTGCTGTTTTGGGTTTTGGGTTAACATTGCGAACTAATTAGCCTGTATTTTTACACTTCTATTATACATTTGAAATCACATTAACTCTGTGAAATATCACAGCATTGGTAGTGTTGTGGCTGACTGCATATGCACGTGAATACATGTTTGTAGAATGCCAATTTTTATTTTCCCTGCTTCCACAATCTCATTGGAAAAGAGTACTGGGGGACTGAGGTCCAGAAAGGAAAGCAGGCTGCTGCCCACACTGAGGAGTACCTGAATAACAGGAGCATAGCATACCTGCTCCACGCACAGTACACCATAGCCATACATGGTGCCAAAGTAGCTTTGAAATGTCCAGCTCAGCTACGTCTGGGGGAGCACATAGCTCAGCCAGGACTGCAAAAACAGCTCCAAAAGTGAAGTGGACTATGTGAGCTTTGCTTGACTATACTGTCATTGGTACAAACTAGAGTGTATTTAGTTCCTGCAGCTGCAGCACTAATACTATGGATTAGAAGAAGTGCAGCTAGACCCTTCTATGCCTAAAAGAAAAGGTGTTTTCATTTTTCAACCACTGGAGCTTTAGATATTATATGAAGGGGCACTGGATGGCACTTTGGATCTGTCCTCATGGGATGAAAGGTGAGATCCTCATCAATAGTACAAAAATGCCAATGAGCTTAGTGATCACCTCCTCCTTGGGGTACCGCCTCTTTATATGCCTCAAACTACAGGGAAAGGTTTCACACCTCTGGCTGCTGTTCATTTGAATAGACAAGGCCGAGGGCTACTGCTGCCACTCCTCTACAGCAGAGGTGGGAGATGATGCTTACACTGCAGTTTTAAATGATAGGTCTTGAAATGTTTTGGGCAAATGGTGGAAATCTCTGGCAAGTCTATGAGAAAAATCATGGGAGATCACACATTTTAAAAGGAAATTAATGTGATAGTGCAAAATAGAGGCAAACCCGGTGACTATGATCAGGATTACTCAGTTCTTTGTTCTTCTGTCTCAGAAATGTCTAGCATGTAGAAAGTGAAAAGAAAAGAAAGTTTAGGCATCCTCTATTGAAGAGCATCACCGTTAAAAAAATAATTTTGAAATTAAAAAAGACAAGAATAGTCAAATAAGGGAAATATATTCAGCAGCAGCCAGTTTGGCTCCACATCACTCACTGAAAACAATTTCATCTTCAGGTAAGCTTCTGTGAGCAAAATTTCACTGATGGAAATGACTGATGAGAGTGAAACTGTTACTTTACAGAGTTTAGCCTAGCTCTTCTGGTTTGTAGGGTACAGCATAGTTGTGTTGCTGTTTGCAATAACTTAGTCTGGCCACAGCAAATAGCTCAGATGAAAGTGTGCCTAGAAAAAGCCAGCATAATTTTTTTTCTTAGTAGATAGATAGCTTTTACAGAAAACTGCTGGCATAAATAGTCTGCTTTTTCTCTATTGCAGCTAGATGGAAAACATCTGATGTTTTAATTTTTCATATCGGATCATGAGATGGTAATTTTCAAGGCACCATACTGAATTGTATGCCATGGAAATAATCTCACTGAAAATGTTGAACTGAATGTAGTTTTACCATAGGGAGGTTCAGTTTCTCACTGAACCCATATAGCTGTGCTAGATAAATGGTGCAAGTCTCAGTTTTCAGAAAATAGCAGCATAAGCTTTTGAAGATTAGATTAATATTAAGACAATATTTTTCTCATGTTGTCATCAGTGGAGGAATTCCCCTCTAATGTCCTCAATATAGTTGTTTCCTTTAACCATGCTAGGATGGAACTTCATCTCAGATCATATCTATGATGCCTCTCTTTTTGGCTAAAGAGTAGATAAATTGCAATGTAAGCTAGTGCCTATAGCAGAATAATCAGAGAGGTGCCAGCATGGCCCCACCCTACATGAGTCATTGGTGAGAGTCTAGATCAGCCTTTCCATTCACTCTTTTAAAAGGTATCTCATTTTCCCCTCTGATTATCCTGAAACCAGGCCTTTACTGCCTTCTGGTGCTCTCCTGATCCTCAAGACCCTCAAGTGTATTTTTTGATGATGCAAAATAAGATGCCCCTTTTTACCCAACAGCTCCTGAAGAGGCAGCTCTTGTCGGGGAAAACCTTTCTCTCCTAATATGTAGATAAGTTCTGGCCAGCGTGTCATTAGGGCGGGGAGTTATTTGCAAAACAAAGACCCTTTTCTTGCTATATGGATGGAATTGTGACATGTAAGACTGCCCACCTTGGCAAGTATAATTGACTTGTGCCAATGGCCACTGTGTGGACAAAATGTTTGGCTATATTTTCCCAGAAAACAAAGAACTTCATACAGCAGAAGATTACAACATCCAAATATTATTTGGAGGCCAAGTAGCTTGTTGTTCTTTTGTTTGATTTATCATTCATCCAATTCTATAACAAATGAACTGAGATCCTGAGCCCATGCAGTCAATGGCAGAACTCCCACAAGGGTGATGTGCCCAACTCCTGTTGGCTCTGTGGCAACATTCAGTGATCAAACACTGTTTCCTGAACCATGTTAGCTTTGTGCAAATTTCTTCTGAATTGACATAGATCAGATTTTTCGTTTTCTTCCCACTGGGGAAATCAGAACAAAAGTAGAGAGGAAGTTATTTTCAAATTTGGAGTCCATTAGAAACAAAAGAATAAAAGATAAACAATAACTATTT
>VYZS01050566.1:15601-27734 GCA_013400695.1 Neodrepanis coruscans
CAAAGCATCCTTTGGGATGTTGCTTGATATTGGATTCTGGCAACAAGAATGAGACGTTTCCCCAGCTCAGCCCTTCAGACTACTGATCTGGGAATTTATCTGCTTTCAGTATACAGATTGAAAAAGGCAAGGTCCTAGACCAGAGATCATCCCTTTGTACATATCCTAAGACTCAGATTGTTTCTCTTATCACCTAATACAAACATAAAACAAAACTTGGATTGTGTCTCTCATCACCTAATACACACATAAATCAAAAAACCCAAAGATTTATGACAAATGGGTGTATTTTAATACCCTGGTCTTAATCTACTCCCCCACTGCTATGCCCAAAAAATGCAAGTGCTCATATTAAGAATACACAAAAAAGACAGATTGTGAAATTAAGAGGTGTAACAACAATGACTCTAGTTTTGCTTTTAAGGATCAAAACGAAGCCAATAAATGAGGGTATTTCTTGAACGGAATTTGTTAGTTAGTCTGTAAGTGTCACACAGCATCATTACAGTACTGGGGTCAGAAGCAGCTGCATGGTGTGGAGGGTCAACCTTAGAAGTTAAAAGTTTAAATCATATCATATTTCAGCCTAATGATTTAAGAGCAAACAGATCTGTTCTCATTAGTGCACTGAAAAATCATGCCTCCCTGTCTGTATGTCAGAGGAGGCAATTAACAGCAGCATTAAAATGGCATGCACATTCCTAACAACACATGTCTCTATTACCTCCCATACATAACTCATTCACTTTGTTCCCCAGTGACGTTCCAGTCTTCACTTCAAATTTATGCACCAAAAGGGATTGCACTTTTAGATGGAACCAGTCAAACTCCAAAGACAATTCATCTTAGGTTGCTCCCTCACTTGTACAGACCACACTCACATTATGAGGGGGATCAGGTTCACTTTCAGTGTCTTGTAAAAAGTGTCTTTATTTTGCTTTCCAAGGGCGTGGGCTGGAAGGAGAGATTCTCTGTTCTGACACACAGAACCTCAGGATAAGGAATGTTTGTGGAGCTGAAGATAACTGGGCATGCATCCTTTGCAGCATTAAACTGCTTTCATTCTTGACATTTCTTCCAGCTCTCTTTATTTTACTGTTTTATCTCTGCAAGGCCTGATCAGCTCACTCTCTGAAAGATTACCTTTTCCTCCTTATCCTAGCAGGCAAAAGTGTCTGAGTCTCTGGGCACAGTGATCTTTGAGTGCGGATCTAAGCAAACTGTTTAGTGGTTATGACAAAAAAAGGGCTCTGTTCAGCCCCCAGCAGTAGCAAAATCAGTCTAAAATAAATTTATGTTATCCAAAGTAGGAGAAGAAAGAGCCACAAAAGAAAAGAAAAGAAAGAACTCCATTCTTCACAGGGATAGGCTCACCTGTGCTATTCTTAGTCCTATGTGGTTGGGAAAAGTAGAATGTTGAAAGCCAAGATGAACAATTACAACTTCTTACTGAAAACACTCCTGTCATAAGTAGCTTATATGCTAATTCTGCCCAATATCCTTTGCAGTTGTATAGTAATATTTCTATCTGTGCATAACAGATTTCTCTCATAATTTCATAGCTTCTAACATTGTTTTCGCCTATATCATTAAGAATATCCTTCTACATATGCTTGCATCTTTCTCATTCATGTGTTTAAAATCCTCTGTGCTACCAACCAATTCCGGATACGCACTGACTGTATAGTAGCATTGCTCAGGATTTGTTCTGCATTGTATCACACACTTATTATAACTGCTCATGCCTTTGAACTTCTGCAGGAGGGTCCTGTGACATGTCCAACACACACCACTCAGACCTCCTGCATATGTTTCATGTTTGTGTCACTATATTTGTATAAGCTGTGTTATAACTACACTAAGTAAAGGTTACGGGATTGCTCCACTTCTAATCCTTGGTTTTCAGATGCTTTCAGATGCAAAATGCTCTGGACTGAATTTTTTTTTAATTCACAGTTTGAAGTTTATATCCAGGAAAAACCTATTTGCAGATGACTGTTCATTTGATTTTGTGCATACAAAGATGAGAAAGAGAGAGAGAAAAAAGAGATGCACTTTTCTTCAGCACTAGAAAATGAGAAGTTTTATTCCTTTATTCTATAAAAATAGCAATGGCATCAAAATAGTTAGAAAGACAAAACCTGTCAAGAAGGTAAACTTCATATAAATAGATTACTTAAGACTTTCCAAGGTAGTCAAGAAAGAACAACTGAACTTGTATGCACACTCAGCTTTTGCAAACGTAGGCTTTACCTGCAGATTGTGTCCAGGCTTCAAGCTAAAACACAGAAGGGATGACTTTTGCAATATGGGCTGGTATGTCATTAATTGTCTGATAAAGTTCACTGGATGAGGCAAACTTGGGATAAACTGGAGTATCCTGTGAAAGGTCAATGTGCTCTATCTACTGAAAACTGTGCACTAAGCACATTGATCTGCCTTTGAAGTAAACTTGTTGACTCTGAGAAAGCTGGGCTTTCAGGCTAGGCTGCTCCTGAGGCAGTGCGGGCTTCACTGATTCCAGTGGAACACAACCAAGGACAAACTCGTTTCTCCCTATGCATCTCTTTTATCATATGGGAGGAACTGAATAGGACAGGGTATTCCATCACATTCCAGTTCTCAAGCACATTCCAGTTCTCAAGCACAGGATCCCAGATGATTTGTCCTCTAGTACCATGACTAGACAAGCAGAAGGCAGCAAGGTGGTTGTGGTGGCAGAGAAGGAGAAGGAGGAGGGAAAGTAGAAGGAGCAGGAGGAGGCAGACGAGGCAGCAGAGTAATGAAAAGAAGTAGCTAAGCTACTTTGAGTATCATAATCAAGAGCTTCTCTGTCATCCTGAAGCAACAGTCCCAAAATGACCACCTTGACTTTGTCATTGCTCAATTTTGGGCATTGGTATTAAGTTGTTATGCAAACAGTATCCCATATTTCAACTGAAAATACTTATCACCAGCACTGCCATGACAGTAGTGATTACAGATAAGTTTAAAGTAGTAATTACAAAATATATCACAGAAATATGGGAAGAAGTTCTCAGTTTTAACAATGCATGTCCCTGTCTTAAATTAGGGCAAATGTTTTCAAACATGTGGTGGTGTTTGATTATGAGGAAGCTGCTTTCATTGATTTCCCAGGCAAAAAATACTCCTTCATACCCCAATAAATAGCTACAACTTAGAAGTATCATTTGATAAAGATAAATTTGACCCTAAAGCAGTCAAGTTCCTACATAAATCACATGAATTATTACTAAATATGATCAAAAAATTAGTGAGCTCAATGTTGCTTGCTGGAAATAAAACTGCCAGCATATTAAATGTAATTTGTTTTGCTGATTTAAAACATAACACATTACAAATACCAGCAAGGGGAAATATAATTTATTCCTTACAGATATTTAGTGATGTAATTATTTAGATATTCCTCCATTCTCCAGAAGGGGCAGATACAGAACTGCAATCAACAGATCATTTTGTTGTAATTGAGAAAAACGTGTAACTGCACCAAGTTCTACAGTGCTACAATTATCACCACCATCAAGTTTAAAGAGAAAATATGAAATGCCAACTCTGTACCCAGAAAAGGAAATCACTGAGTCAAAATTTGGTTTGGCTCTCTGACTTCCATAATACTGGCAGTGACACTTGATGTAACAACTTGTTTAAAGCTTCTCTTTTTTCTTGCTATTAGCACAGCCATTTAAGTGTTCTTCTTTACATGTTTTATTACTGATTTACATGTTTTATTACTGATTTCTGCAACTCTGCGGGGGAAATAAATAAGATAGCTGTGGTAAATGTCAGGGAAACCAAATGGTAAAGACTAGCACTCTCTCTTGATGGAATGTGGGGCACTAGCAAGTGCTCCCAGCAGGAAAAACATCTTCTGTGAGAATGCCACTTCTGCACTTGCAAAGAGCAATGGTGGAAGAATGGGAGGAGGTGTAAGTTGCATTATATGTTATTGCCATACTTAGTCCTTTGCATCTCGCCTTTCTCCAAAACCCCAAAAACCAGAGCATAAGGCTTTCAGTGATAACAGGAACAAATTTGTATTACTGGATCCTCATTGTTTTGTTTCGTTCCTGACATCACACCTATGCTGATAATGACAAGCTGATGAAAAATTTTTTGTCATGAGCACCCTATAAATAAAGAACATTGTAAATAAATTATTTGAATACGTTGCATGGCCCTGAAGGGACACCATGCATAGTGTCAGAAGTAACTTAAATAGTGTGTGTGGGCTTGCAAAATAAATGCCCCTCAAAAGTTTTTCCTCCCTTCAGGCAGCTACTCTGGCAAGTGAATAAATAATCACATCATTTGGTGTTCCAGACTCTGGAAACTCAGTGTAACTATCATGATGTTTACTGGCCTTCTGGAATCTGGAATAAAACTCTGCAATCCAAGAACAGGCACACTGGTGCCCAAAAGCAATTTTCTTGTACGTATGGTTTTTCCTTCCACACATCAAGTTTATTTTTGCCTCTGAAGAAAAACTAGAGTTGATTTTCACAAACTCCCAATTAATTCCTAAACTTTCCACGATGTCCTTTGATGTTTTCATTGTAAGTATTCCCCAGCATGTAAAGTCTCTGCCTTTTGCTGTAAGGTGATCGTTTTTCATAAACAGGAGGCTTTCTTGCAAACCCTCCCCAATATATCTTTACTAGGTTACAGTGTAGCAATTTGGCAATCTGCTTCTTTATTTCATTGTAATGTATGTCATACCTCTCAGTCACAACTCTGTAGGATGCGGTGAGCTGGCAGAAGTGGCATGTTTCTCCCATTTAAAACAAAAAGAGAGGGAGGGGAGGAAAAGACAGAAAAAGGAAAAGAAACAAAGTTGCAGTTTAAACAGATGCAAAGCAAAGATCAAAAATTTTCCAGTCGGTGGATGTTGAGGAAAAATATGCCAAATACATTTCACAAGGCAGTTAAGCCTCTACTGGCACCTAATCACTGCCAGATGTTTAGAAGCAACACCAAGAACATCGCAAATCGCTGGCAAAAAATAAACGAATAAACCAGGGAGAAACACAAGTCTTCTTCTCGGGCCGCCGCGAGAGGGGGACATGAAAGTTGGGTGCCGAAAGAAAACGTGCTGGGGAGAGCAAACATGACGGGACACACACACGCTCACTCACTCACGCAGGGACACCCTCTCCCGTACCGGGACTGACCGAGACAAGCAGAACTGCGGCGGCAGCACAGCCCCCCGTGCGTGGGGCCGGGGCTCTCCCGCAGCCGGGGCGGCCCCACGCGTGCCCTGAGGTCGCGGTGAGACCCACGCTCTGCCTTTCCAGGCACCGGCTGCCCGTGCCCTGCCCGCGCCTTGCCCGCAGCCGGCGTGCCCTGCCTGCCACCTGCCCGCATGATGTCCTGCCAGCACCCTGCTTGCGTACGGCTTATCCTGCTCCCCACCGACCGCCCTGCCTGCACCCTGCCCGAAATCTCCCCTTGCTGCCAACTGTCCACATGCTGCCCCGTCCGCACGCTGCCCACACGCTGTCCTGCCCACCACCCGACAGATCCTGCCTGCACCCTGCCCGCCGCCTGCTCCCTACCCGCACACTCTTCCCGCACGCTGCCGATCCCACCCGCCCTGCCCGGTNGGGGGGCGGGCTCGGGGTCCCAGAGACGGACAGGGTTGGGGGCGTCGCACCCCGTCCCACCGAGTCCCGCAGGACCTCGGGGTTCTCCGGTTGTGGGGCCGTGGCAGCAGAGGCAACCTGTGGGGAGCAGCTCGGGACGGGACTCACAAAGCACCCACCAGTGATTGGGAAGCTTGGGTGGGACGTGGTGTTGCCGGGAGGGAGAATGGTCCTCTCTCTGCCCTTCCCGCGCCCGTGGCAGGGTGAGCGTGGCCCCTCCAGGCTAGCTGCATCAGAGTGCCTTACACCGGGACACGCTGACCGGGGGATCCTGGAGTGGTGGGCTCGTATCCGTCGGCTGAGAAGAGGCTGCAGGATGTGCGAAGTTCACCCTCGTGCTGAACGAAGGGCCACGAGTAGTCCTGAGACCGCATGCAATATACACACTGGAAAATGTGTGTATATATTTGTGGGATTAGGGATATACAAGCCAGTCATTTTTTTTTTTCCTAGTTCTGGATACTGCCAGGAAAAAGGGATCGTTTCCAGACTCCCGTTTCATGAAAGGCGTGTTTTAATTTTCTTTTATTTTTAGGCTATTGAAGACATTGATAAATGTTTATTATCCAGCTTTGACTACTAATATCAGTGCTGAAAAAGCAGGGCTAGTGAAAGGTGCACCAGTTTGTTCTCGGCGTGGACGAAGTAGTGGAGGCACCAGAGAGTCCTTCCTAATGCAAAGAGGAGATGCACACAATTTTGCCTTTCAGTTAGAGGTATCACAGTCTGTTGAATGTAGGGATGCCCAAAGAAACGATTATACTACACAGTCTTTTCAGAGACTCTATGAGTTTGAAAAGGACCATAGTGTACTGGATCAAAAAGAATTGGAAACCTATCAGGTGCAATCTTGCCTCAGCAAGGAATGGAGGATTATATCCCCCCAAAATAAGTCATTCTAGAGCAAAAAAACAAAGAACATATTGGTTGGTCTGATGACTTGAGTTGACATCNCCCGCGGCACACGTGTGCGGGCGGAGAAGCGGGCGCCCTGCTCCCGTCCCTACCTTTCATCTTGCCTCTGGGGCGGGTCGCATAGGACGGACAGGGCGGGCAGGGGCTGCCGCCGGGAGCGGCGGGCGGCGGAGCGCTCCCTGCCTACTGCCGGGCCATGCCGTGGGCNGGGAGAATGGTCCTCTCTCTGCCCTTCCCGCGCCCGTGGCAGGGTGAGCGTGGCCCCTCCAGGCTAGCTGCATCAGAGTGCCTTACACCGGGACACGCTGACCGGGGGATCCTGGAGTGGTGGGCTCGTATCCGTCGGCTGAGAAGAGGCTGCAGGATGTGCGAAGTTCACCCTCGTGCTGAACGAAGGGCCACGAGTAGTCCTGAGACCGCATGCAATATACACACTGGAAAATGTGTGTATATATTTGTGGGATTAGGGATATACAAGCCAGTCATTTTTTTTTTTCCTAGTTCTGGATACTGCCAGGAAAAAGGGATCGTTTCCAGACTCCCGTTTCATGAAAGGCGTGTTTTAATTTTCTTTTATTTTTAGGCTATTGAAGACATTGATAAATGTTTATTATCCAGCTTTGACTACTAATATCAGTGCTGAAAAAGCAGGGCTAGTGAAAGGTGCACCAGTTTGTTCTCGGCGTGGACGAAGTAGTGGAGGCACCAGAGAGTCCTTCCTAATGCAAAGAGGAGATGCACACAATTTTGCCTTTCAGTTAGAGGTATCACAGTCTGTTGAATGTAGGGATGCCCAAAGAAACGATTATACTACACAGTCTTTTCAGAGACTCTATGAGTTTGAAAAGGACCATAGTGTACTGGATCAAAAAGAATTGGAAACCTATCAGGTGCAATCTTGCCTCAGCAAGGAATGGAGGATTATATCCCCCCAAAATAAGTCATTCTAGAGCAAAAAAACAAAGAACATATTGGTTGGTCTGATGACTTGAGTTGACATCTACTTGCATTTTGCTGAGTTGGAGGCAGTACTTGGGATTGACAAAAATATTGGAATACCAACTGCAGTAGCCATTTGCTGCTTTAAAGCAGAGCTCAGATATCAAAGAGACTTGACTCAGCTTTTAGTTTATGCTCTGGTAGTTGACTGAAAAATTGTGAGTAAAACACTTTAATTTGAATACAGTCATAAGGTAATTACAGATGCCCTGTAGTGTTGTGTTGGATTAGAACCACAGCTCCTGCAGTGTTTATAAGGCAGATTTGTGCTTGCTCACTAGTGTGATTTATTCTGGATCCTAAGCTAATTTACAATTTTTATTTTGAAGAATCAATATAATTCAGTTTTTGAAACTGAAAGATATCTAGCCTTTGATCCAAAGCCCATGAGCATGTTTCCAAGAAATCTTTCCATCACTTCTCATGGACTGGATGAAACCAATAATGAAGCTCCATTTCTCCTGAGGAAAAGCACTTCTGTTTGAAAACACAATGCAGAAGAAATGCTTTAAAAAAGGAAGAAGAAAGAAAAATATTCCTTTAAACCTGTGATATCAGAGGATATGCAAGGAGCAGGATTGTGTAGGAATTTAGAAAATTCCTCAAAAGGTAGTAACTGGTAACATTTTCCTAATGTTTCATACAGTAACTTTGGTGAACTGAAGGGCAGCAACCAGAAGTGCAGAGACTGATGAGTGAATTGCTGCATCTGTGGAAAATATGTTCCTTACTAATTGAAAAAAAAAAAGTATTTTGAGTTCATATAGAGTTTTTGGTTCATTCATTAGGACTGGGATCTACCTCCATTCTTGCGACTTGAAAATATTTATTAATTTGTGGACATAGTGGGACACATCATATTTCTAAAGAAAGCTTCTACTTTGGCTTTTAATCATTTAAGTTGTATTCTACAGTAGATTTCTTATATATATATATGTTAGGAATGTACAAGAATATGTATGTAAAAATACATTTAAATGGCTGGTGATCTTCTGCTAATACTGCTATGAAAGTCTAGTGTTAGTAAAGAAATGCAGGAAACTCTTAAATTGTTTCATATGTCAAGTCTTTCCTCTAAACCCAAGTATTTTATGTTTTAGTTTCTGAAATAAGCATTCCTTTTTCCTTCCCTCTGATTCACCTCCATCCACTAGAGGAAGGTGTAGCTGTCAGACACCATCATTGCCCTTAGGAATCCTGGGATTAAGAGGAAGAGGAAGACAAATTGTTGACGACTCATGGAGATGGGGTAAATGATTAAGCACACTTAATGAGCAGAATATCAGTGGATTACTGGTATTATGGAGCATATACTTTCTTCATCAAATCCAGTCTGATTGAACAGGATAATTCTAGATCCCAAAAAACCTTAGCCCAACCACTGAATGTCATAGTTAAGAAATATGGGCTTTAAAAATCAGTGAGAGCATGTCCCTTTGCATCTGTAAATGGATTCAGCTCTCCAGACTCCTCTCCATCTTCTCTATTTCAGTTGTCTGTATGAACAACTCTCCAAACTTCCGAATTTGTTGGATGAGCACTCTGAAAATGGTGGTCTGAGCCACTACATCCAGAGACCTTCCTTAAGTTTAGCCTGACTTACGCCACTTCATCTTACTTGCAGGATGTGGGCTGTGGGGTGCAGCCTTTTGTCAGGCTGTTGGTGTCCCCTGGGACAGGCTATGGAGAACTCACAGGGTGATGATGCTGCAGTGGGCAATGCTGACAGAGACATGGCAGTCTCCTTGTCACTTTTCCAGACAATTTGCCAGGAATATTTTGTTGGAAGTGATATCACAGATCCCAGAATTTGAACCATTTCTTGTTCTGAGAGAAATTGGGTCACCTTACTGGAGCTGCTCAAAGATAGTGTGGTTGTCCTGTGGTTTGGGCATCTCTCCTTTTCTCCTCCTGTGCCCTCTGAGCTGCTCACTCACACACAAGGATACTGGTAATCACACTAAGACACAACCTGGGATCTGAAAAGAAATTAAGCTCAGTTCTCCCATATTCATCTCTAGTTACTATGCAGATACTCCAGTAGACATGATTTCAGGTAACAAGAGCAGCATCCCCCCTGTGCCTGGGTTTCAGACAAATGTTGACTCTGAATGACCAAATCAGGTGCTACTTTCAGACCCTACTCTTATTTCTGCTTAGGTGTGAGCTACCCATGAAGCTGGACCTTCCAGACTTTAAAAATTACCTCCATTTCTTACTACATAGGGATCAAAAAATACTTCTGCTAGCTAGGTAAGCTACTGAATACAAGAATATTTAGGGTGCAATACAGTAGACAATACAGATTTGTGTTATGTTGGGCAGCATAACACTGTGTTGCCCAGTCCCGTGTCTTCACAAGCTTTAATTTTTTATACACTCTTTTATGTTTTTCGAGTTTCATTTAAAGCTGTGGTGAAATTTTGCCAAACACAATTACATTTCCTTTCTGATGAAAAGCACTTATCTTCTCAGAAAAAGTTTCAAGCATGTTTTCATACTCTTTTATTTTTTGGACACCACATTCTAGAGAAATTAATTTCACAGAAATACTTCATTTAGGAGCTTTTTTTGTTACTTTAGTTTGGGATGTAAATTATGAGGTCTGTTTTTTCACCCAATATATATGTTGTTATATAATAATATAACAACAGCTTACTACCACAATGGGCTGACTGTCACAAAGTGATCCCATATTGCATCCAGACTCAGACTCAGAGAAGGTCTAAAGGATCTAAACAAAACATCTTTCTTTAGAAATGTTTACATATTGTCTTAATGTGTCTTGTTTATATGAAACGATTGCAATTTATTTATCAAATGCTGAAATAAGGTCCCCAAGTGAGCATTTTGCTGCTGCTGTGGCACAATGTGACTTTAAGCACTTACCTGTCGCTGTTGAGACGGACATGCGACAAACATATATATTTTATAATGCAAAAAAGTTCTCTTTATTGTCTACAAGTGCTGCTTAATATATCAATCTTAAGCATATGTGTTACACATACATTGGTCAAGCAAATTGTTGTTATTAATCTTATTGGATGTCCATTACATCATCTCCATAGCTGCTGCTTCAGTGTGTTCTTCTTTCTCTTTGTTATGATCTTCTGCCAGCTTGGGATTTTCCAGTAGTTTCAGGGATACACAATAATCTTGTCAAGGTCGATATTTACCTCATCCTCATGGTCTCCAGACCTGCCGTTGACCCCGATACTTACCAACCACTGTCTTGTTTATTTTTTAATTGCTACAGTCTTCTCTTGAATATCAAGGAAGTTCACACTCACTTTTACTCTGCAAAATATGTTCAAATTCAGCAGTAGTCCAAAAGAGAAAGATGCAGATTTTATGTCACTGTATACATTTTAGAAAATAGATTGTGCAGGCTGCAGTGAAGTGATTTAAACCCAAAGGCAATGTGGTCAGTTCCTGTTCCCTTTGATTCCATTTCACAATGGACCATTACTCTCACCTGGCTCCTTCCCAGAGCTTAACCTACAAAACTGGAGCTCTTTGGCTCTTTGGCAAGTCTTGTTGATGCTGGAAGCCTTGGTCAATGCACATGGAGGTATGTGTGACATTCTCTTTTGATCAGCAGCCTTCTCATAGGCTGAGCCCACATGCAAGCAAAAGACAAGAATGAAATAAAAAAAATCAGAAAAAAATTGCATGCATCATTGAGGAGAACTGCATGTGACACAGGAACCATATGTGGAAGATCATTTGTCTGAAGTAAGTAACATTTGGGCTCAATACAAAATGTGCATTTGAAAACTAGGAGTTGAGTATTATAACATATTTTAAGGATAAATCTTTTTCTGTGCAACAATTTCATATTGTTGTTAATGACCATTTTGGACCTCTTCCCAGAGTGAAGACATTATCCTTGGATCTGGCTAATGAGTTTGTAAATGATCCTGAACAAATGGTGAAGTTATTTATTAATAATTTTGTTAAATCCACAGATGAGCCTTTTCTTAATCTAGAAAGTAATTAGCATTGTAATTTGAAAGTATTTAGTTATCTTGACTTGTCTCTGGCAAGCAAGGTCGGTTTTTATTTTTCTTTTCCTATTTTTTGATTAACTGTGAGACTGAGGGAGATTCTGTAAGCAGCAAAACACCTGGCCATATTTTCAGTATGCCAGAATTACTCAGAGATACAGATGTGTTCTTCAGAGACACAGACTTGTTCTAGCTATGGTTTGGATGTTGATCATGCAAAGGCTAATGTGCCAATTCTCTTGTCTTTCAATTGCTGTGACCTTTTTTCTTTTAAAAACTGCATTTCTTGCAAAGAACATATTAGACAGCTCTAGAATAGGCTGGACAGTCATATTGCATTTAATTTAAAGAAAAGCAAAATGCTGCAATGAAATTAGAAGAACAGCTATCACAATTACCTGCAGATGATATTTAGGGACTGCTGTTTCATATTTTTGATACTTTATAAAACACATAATTGTGGGGTTTATTCATATTTTGAATTTTCAAAGTTTATTCATATTATAAATATTGTGGTTTAGAAAGTTTGGGAAAATTTATTCTGGCAATTTA